>CM054134.1:121686614-121699114 GCA_028751875.1 Rapana venosa
CCTAAAGAGACATTTATAATTACGCTGTAATCTCCAGCAAGAATATTCATTGAAAGTTTCTCATAGAATTTGATTAGATGGCCTAGTATAGCATTCTAGAATGTTCTTGTTATTATTTTAGTTGTTTATTGGTTCCTGTTGTTTATCCTTAATATTTTACTTTGTGTTCAGTTTGAAACTGAGTTTATGACAGAGCTTAAAGTCGTATCCGTTCATATTTGTTTATTTATTTATTTATTTTTTATTCTTTTATATCGAGGATAATGGAATAAGCACTCATGTGCTTTTTTACATCCAATCCCCATGTGTATGCGGTTTTGTAAATTTTGTCATCTGTTTCCACCGGCACACAATGAACTACTCTTCCGAAAAGCGGAACAGGGTTTAACGTGTGCGCAAGATGTTCTGCATGCGTTCGAACACGGGGCCTCGGTTTATAGTCTCATCCGAAGGACTCATAGAGAGCTCTTGTTGTTTTTTTCATTACGTTAAATGCATCATGTAATTTTTCTTGTATTAAATTTTATTTGTGTTTACAAAAGAAAGTCGCCTGTAACCCCCTTGTTTATAGGTCACATTGGGCAATGACAATGAATTGGTCAAGGTGTCAAAAGCGCCTCTCTCTCGCCTGAATTTTGAATGATTTGCTATAATAATAATAATAATAATAATGATGATGATGATGATGATGATGATGATGATGATGATGATGATGATGATGATGATGATAATATAATAATAATATAATAATAAAGAGTTAAAGAGCAAACAGTCGTTCTTTTTCTTCTTCTTCTTTCTTCTTCTGTGAACGCTCAGACAGCAACAACTGTTTTCTGTCCTATGAGCACAAAATACATTGCCGACAGGTCAGGTTCAGTGCAACCGACTTCGGCGTGGGAGAGAATGGTTAACTTTTAAGTCCTTTTGAGGAAAAAACAACAACAACCCGCAGGACAATGAACTAAAAAAAAAGCAGAAAATAGACAAGAAGGAGATGACATGAAGAAAAGGAACAAGGCAGAGACAAAGTTAGGGGTAGAATAGAGGGACACTTCCTAGCACAGAATTTCCAGTAGGTGGGGATGCTATTTATTCCGACAGGACCTATGTTTCTGCACAGGGGAAGATGTGGAATCAAGAAAAATGACCCGTATCCCGCACGCATTTGTATTTGTTTTGAATAACCCACGGCAACAAGAAAAACACCTGTCGCTTTCAAAGTTCTGTATACACACACTCGCACACTACACTACACCCACCCACCCCACACACACACACACACACACACACACACACACACACACACACATACACACACACACACACACTCACAAACACACACACACGCACACACACACACACACACACACTCACACACACACACACTCACACACGCACACACTCACACACACACACATACACACACACACACACACACACACACACACACACACACAGGCTGAACAAGCCAGGCTTACACAGAGAAGAAAGGCCGACCAACAGCAAAGCATCCCATCCCAGCAGTAGGGACCCCGCCTTTCCTCAGAGGAAGCAGCTCAACTTTCAGACCACACTGTCAGGGTTATGACTGCTATCAACACAACACAAAACTGCCACACAACACAAATGGCAACACAATACAACAAAGGAAACATTATACAATACAATAGAAGATTAATAGTAAACATTTTCTGTCTGTTTGTCTGTCTGTCTGTCTCTGTCAATGTCTCTCTGTCTCTGTGTGTGTCTCTGTCTCTGTCTCTCTGTTTTTTCTATTTTATTTTACTCTTTTATATCGAGGATAATGGAATAAGCAATAATGTGCTTTTTACATCTAGTCCCCGCGTGTGTGCGGTTTTGTAAATTTTGTCTTCAGTTCCTACTGGCACACAATGGCCTACTCTTACGAAAAGGGGAACGGGATTTAAGTGTGCACAAGATGCTCTGCGCGTGCGTTCGCACATAGGGCCTCGGTTTATAGTCTCTTTTTTGTTGTTGTTAATGGGTTTAGGTTTTTTTTGGGGGTGGGGGGGGGGGGAGCTATAGTCTCATCCAAGGGACTGTTGGGGAGAGTGGAGTCGGCACTGATGTTAACCCCAGGGGAAAATATCCCCTTGAACGGGAATCGAACCTGGGTCGTCAGATTGTGTGTGTATGTATGTGTGTGTGGGAGTGTGACATGATTACAGGGAAGGAAAGAAGGAAGGGAGGCAAGTGGAATGTAATCGGACATTGTCCCCCAAGTGAAGGGAGGTAATGAGGGGGTGGGGGGGAGACATGACCTAGGCAGTGCTGGAGGTAGACCACGCTTCACTTCACCTGCAACTTCCTCCTTTGTTCTGTCTTTCTCACCAAAACATAGCTCGCTCGCTCTCTCTCTCTCTCTCTCTCTCTCTCTCTCTCTCTCTCTCTCTCTCTCTCTCTCCCCTTCTCTTCATCTCTTATCTTTATATATATATATATATATTATATATATATATATATATATATATATATATATATATATATATATATATATATATGTGTGTGTGTGTGTGTGTGTGTATATATAATGCCGAGAAAGAGGGAGGTTTGACTTGTGACCGGGGTGGCATGTTACTGAAGGCCTTGTGCCTGTTTTGGATGGCATAGAGGAATGTGCCTTGCTGTAGACATTCTCATAGAATAGATTGAAATATTGATTTTTGTCTAGTATTGAAATGCTTTATTGATGATGATGATGATGATGATGATGACGATGACGACGACGACGAGGACGCGATGATGATGATGATGATGGTGGTGGTGGTGATAATGGTGGTGATTATGATGATGATAATAATCATAATAATAATAAAAAGAAGAGGAAGAAGAAGAATGCTAATAATAATAATAATAATAATAATGACGATGGTGTTAAAGATGATAATGATGATGACAAAGATCATGACAAAGATGATGGAGATAGTGATGATGATGAAAATTTCTTCCACTGGCCATTCTTTATGCTCATCATGTCGTAATCATCACCATCATCATCATCATCATCATCATCATCATCATCATCATCTTTATTCCCAATACTCCTGTTCTTTTTCTCTTCATCTCTTTTTCGTTGCTTCATGTCTTTCATTATTCTTGTTCTTCTCCCCCTTTCCCTTCCTCTTTCTTTTCTTCTGTTCCACTCATCCCTCCTCTACTTTCATGTTCCCCACCTTCTTGTCTTCTTTTCCACACTGGCTTTTACATTTTATGAGGAAACAGTTGCTGTCGCACACCATTTGGGGGCAAGATGGAGGTGAGGGGGGGGGGGGGGGGATTACACTGAAAGAATTCACACAAGCCTGTAGAGGCAGGGATAAAATGCAAAGTCCACATTCCGACACTGACTATCCGGCTGTTCCGGTTAGATGACCCTCTGTTGTAGCCAGACGACAGGCTACATGCCACATGGTCACACTGTAAACGGCTGCTGTTTGCCTGTCAGTAAGTTTGGCTCTTATTGTTGGCTGCCAGTGTGCATACATTTATTCAAATTACTGTTTATTTACTACGGAGAGAAATACTAATGAAGATAAATTCACTAACTGACTAGTCAGAATTGTTGTCAGAAAATGTGTTCGATGATTTCATTTTCGGCAAAAGCAGTGCCGGCATTTGCTCGATGATCAGTCTCTTTTATTGCGCTTATTGTTTTCAAAGCTCATTTATTTGATACCAATTGTTTTAGCTGCTCCGTACTCTATTCTGTATATAAGCTAAGTGGTTTTAGTCCTAAATGAAAAACTTTGACTCATACGTAAACGTTACCAGTAAAAAATACCTCCAGCAAAAATGTTTCTAATTCGCCATAAACCTTCTCAATTCTTTCTTCTTATCCAACGCTCAGTCAGCAATTATTGCTGCCTGTCATGAGCGAAAATTGTGTCGAACTACCGTTAAGCCACTGACAAGTCAGGCCCAGCGCATCCGACTTCGGCGTGGGAGATACATTTTACGTTTTAAGTCTTTCTGGGAAAAAAGGCAGGAGAATGGACCAAGAAGGCCGAAATTAGATAAGAAGGAGGTGACAAAAGAAAAGGAACAAGGCAGAAATATAGAGAAGGATAGAAAAGGGGGAGATCCTAGCACAGAATTTCTAGAGGGTGGTGACGTTATTTATACTGACAGGCCCCTGCATCCCCACAGGGGAAACCTTCTGCATTCAGTGGTCGGAGCACTCGCTTTCCCCCAGCCAAGTTAAGCAGCGTCGAGCGTGGTTACCAGTTGGATGGGTGACCGTTTGCGCGCCTTGGCTTCAGTACAGTTCCCCCAGTTCACCCAGCTGTAAATGGTACCTGTCCTCTTTAGGGTCAGGGAAGGTAAAGCAGCGAGGGAGAGGAGATGGGCGCCGCCCTCAATATGCTGGCCCTAGAGAAGTGAGGTCTCTGACGCCTCGCTCCCCTACGACCTTATAGGTTATGGGACTCCTTTACCTTTTACCTTTAAAGTCCTGATGGAGAGGCAGTTACCACGTGAAGGTTTGTCCTTCATACACAACTACGCATGCGCATGACAGAAGTTTGGGGGATAGTCGCCACGCCTGCTCAGAACCTTTCGTTGTAGATGTTGTGTCACGCATATTACAAATTAATATCGTGGACGCAAATGACACATCTATGGGGAAAAAATTAACCCTAAACTGAACTGAAGTCAACCCCTTTTGTATGGCGTCCATCATTCCGGCTTTCAGTTTCAGTCCTGCTGTCTAGAATCCTCTGAAAATGGGCTGGTTGTGACGTCACATGAATATCCACATGGGGGGAGGCAATATATATATATATATATATATATGTCTGTCTGTCTGTCTGTTGTTATTTTGTTAAGTGTTTTTTAAAGATCATTTGATACGTATTTTATCCACAATAACATAGGCTGCTCAGTTTTCTATTTTGTATAAATGTATACAACATTATATAGATATAATGTATAGATAGATAGATAGATAGACAGACAGATAGACAGATCATGTTATATATATCATGAATATCTATTGTACATTTTCTCCCACCACCTGGAGAAAAAGATGACATACATGAACTCTGCATTTTACCCGAATTCTGGTTCACTTTTTGTTTCGAATAATCATGAGAGCACACTGGCAGTAGCTATAGCCAGGGGCAGCACCGCTAACCCACACCAGGGTCCTTCTGTGTACCCCGTTTTCCTCTCCAGTCCTCACAACACCCTCCTGGTGTTTCGGTTGACCTCAGCAGTTGATGGTCGGTCACCTGGCTTTAGCAGCATTTCCTTTCAGTAGCATTGGGACGGATCAGGTAATAAGAAACAACTTCCTGAACACAGTGACTAGCCTCTCCACCCACCCCACCCCCCCCCCCCCCCCCCCCCCCCCCCCCCCCCCCGCCCGCCCCCAACACACACACGAACACACACACACACTAAAGAAAATAGAAGGGATGATGGAGTGTGAACACCCCCTCCCCCCCCCCCCCAGCCACACACACACACGCACACACCACATCATACCCCACACATACTCACACACCAACCACACACACACACACACACACACACACACACCACACACACACCACCAACCACCCCCACCACCACACCACCACACAGGCAAAAGGAGACAAAGCAACAAAATTCAACCAAGCGTGCAACCGGCAGGTAAACCTGACAAGGCTACAGTCAACTGACACAGTACAGTCACTGACACAGTACAGTCACTGACACAGTACAGTCACTGACACAGTACTGACACTGCCACAGTCACTGACACAGTACAGTCACTGACACAGTACAGTCACTGACACAGTACAGTCACTGACCACAGTCACTGACACTGCACAGTCACTGACACTGCTACAGTCACTGACACAGTCACTGACACTGCCACAGTCACTGACACAGTACAGTCACTGACACTGCTACAATCACTGACAGTACAGTCAACTGTCACAGTACAGTCACTGACACAGTACAGTCAACTGACACAGTACAGTCAACTGACACTGCTTCAGTCACTGACACAGTACAGTCAACTGACACAGTACAGTCACTGACACAGTACAGTCACTGACACAATACAGTCACTGACACAGGTACAGTCACTGACACAGTACAGTCACTGACACAGGTACAGTCACTGACACAGTACAGTCACTGACACAGTTACAGTCACTGACACAGTTACAGTCACTGACACAGGTAGTCACTGACACAGTACAGTCACTGACACTGCTACAGCCACTGACACAGTACAGTCAACTGACACAGGTACAGTCACTGACACAGTACAGTCACTGACACAGTACAGTCACTGACACAGTACAGTCACTGACACAGTTACAGTCACTGACACAGTACAGTCACTGACACAGGTACAGTCACTGACACAGGTACAGTCACTGACACAGTACAGTCACTGACACAGTACAGTCACTGACACAGGTACAGTCACTGACACAGGTACAGTCACTGACACAGGTACAGTCACTGACACTGCTACAGCCACTGACACAGTACAGTCAACTGACACAGGTACAGTCACTGACACAGTACAGTCACTGACACAGGTACAGTCACTGACACAGTTACAGTCACTGACACAGTTACAGTCACTGACACAGTACTGACACTGCTACAGACACTGACACAGTACAGTCACTGACACAGGTACAGTCACTGACACAGTACTGACACTGCTACAGCCACTGACACAGTACAGTCAACTGACACAGGTACAGTCACTGACACTGCTACAGTCACTGACACAGTTACAGTCACCAGGGCAGCACCAACTAGTTGGGACAATGCACAGAAGAATAGAGGAAGGAATGAACAGGAGAGAGGGAGGGGGCTGTAAGAGAAAAAGGGAAGGGGGGGGGGGGGGAGGGGGCTAGTTGGCAGGTAGAGGGGGGATGGTGGTAGGCCTACTGGAAGGCGTGGCTCTGTTGTGTCCATTACAATTGTCCAGTCTTTCGCCTGGCTAGGTCATTGTTCATTTCCTGGAGTCCATTTTTTCCATGTGTGTGTGTCCTTCTTTACCACGTTGCTTGGGTGCGTTGTTCTTGCAAGTAAGACACAGAAAGAGAGTGTGTGTGTGTGTGTGTTTGTTTAAAGACTTTGAGGGCTGCTTTTCGAATACTTGTGTGGTCTTTTCGTGTGTAAGAACATTGTTTTTTTGGTGAGTGAAGAAGTTTGCAGCAGTGGCCTGATTCAGCCTAGAGAGAGAGAAAGGTAAGATGAATGTGCTGCTGTTGTATGGCTGAAGCCAGTGAAGGAATGTGAGGGTAATGTTAGGTAGGAAAGGGGGGTGAGCCGGGGGGAAGGGTTGTGTGTAGTACAGCTTACCTTAGTGTGTCCCCGCCCTGCCCTATTTTGTAACTTATAGGCCTAGTGCCTTGTTTTCCTCATGTCGTTTTCCTCATGTTGTTTCCTCAAGTTGTGCCATTTGTGTTCCAGTTGCTGCTGTTGGTTTTGTTGTTGTGATTGTATTTATGTCCCAGAGAAGATTTCTGATTAGAGATTTGGTTCCAGTGTTCTGTTTCCAATTTGTTGATTTTATATGTGTCTTGATTCCCTGTTGTGTCTGTCTCAGGTATCGTTGTCTCATATTGTCTGTCCTGTTAGTGTCTGTTTCTTCCATGATCTGTCTGTCTCAATAATGTCTGTCTCTCTCTGTGTCCCTTAGTGTCTTTATGTTGTCTGTCTATATGTGTCCTTGTGCCCTGTATGGTCTGTCTCATGATCTGTCTGTCTCATAATGTTGTCTTCTGTGTGTCCTGTTAGTGTCTGTCTACATGATCTGTCTGTCTCAATAATGTCTATCTCTCTCTGTTCCTTTGTGTCTGTCTCCTATCTGTCTGTCTCATAATGTCTGTCTCTCTCTGTGTCCCTTTTGCTCTTCTCCTGATCTGTCTGTCTATATGTCTGTCTTCTCTCTCTTCCCTGTTATGTCTTCTCCTATCTTCTGTCTCTATCTCTCTCTCTCTGTTCCTGTCTTCTGCTCTCCACATATTGCGTCTAAGTCTTTTTCTGTGCTTTAGTGTCTGCTAATGATCAGCAAAATGTCCAGTTACTTCTATACACTTTCTACAGGGTTGCTGTCTTTAGTCTCTTATTGCCTCTTTTTTATGATCATACTGCATGTATGCGCCTTGTCGTGCATCCTCTGTGTCTGTGTCTGTTGTCTGCGTACATATCTGCTCCGTCCTGCTTGTTGTCTTGCAATGTCGTCTTATTTTCCATGCATCGTTTCTGTTCTGTCTTGCTGTTACATGCGTTTGGCGCGGTTGTGTGTCGTATGTGTGTTTACTGTGTTTATGTGCGCCTGCATTGTGTGTGTATGCATGCATGCCTGTGCTATTCGATTTAATGTACATTTTTATGAAGGTGGTGGCATGCTTGATAGGACAGCAGCTCATGTTTACATACTCTATGTAAATTTATGCAATGCCACCACCACCCCATATGCAACGCCTCTCTCGCTCTGGTTCTCTCTCTCTCTCTCATGCACATTCGCCACACACACACACACGCCCCCCCCCCCCCCCCCCCCACACACACTGGATGATAAGCCTAAATGTATGTTCTTTTCAAAGGCTTTATATATATATATGTTTTGTATATATATATTATATTATATATATATATATTATATATATATATTATTAATATAGACAACTGTACTTCTACATCATAGGCTGGTCATGTTGGTTTTGGTCATATGCTTGTATCATAGTCCCACTGGAGGTATCTCCCTCTCTCTCTCTCTTCGCCAAAAGCCTACTTATGATGTTTTTAAATCCAGCCTAAAGACACATTTATTTCAAACCTACGATTCTCCCCTCTTGTTTCATCTCATTTCTGTCCCTGCCCTCAACAACCAATTCCATCCCCCCCCCCCCCCCATTCACCCTGCCAGAGTGTACAACCTTTTGTGTGTGTGGGGGGGGGGGGGGGCGCGTGTGTGTTTACATATGAATTTGTAAAACTATTAATTGTGCGCGCGTGTGTGTTTACATTTGAATTTGTAAAAATCTATTAATTACAACTGGCTGCATGTGAAAGACTAGGATGAATGAAACCGCTTTGTTTTGTTTTTGCAAGATATAGCGCTGTATAAATTCCATGTATTATTATTATTATTATTATTATTATTCTTATGTAGAGACTGTAGTCTGTACCATCAACCAACCATCACCTGCTGTACTGAAGATGGGTGACTTCAGTGTTGTTGTTGTTGTTGTTGTTGTTGTTGTTGTGACTATATTTATGTCCCAGCAGAAATTTCCGATAGAGAGACAGTGGTGACTTTAGAGGGGTTCAGTTCTGCCCTAAAGGAGAGCTCAGGCTGTGCTGGAAAGAAGCTGTCCTTGCTGCAGACCATGATTATGACATGGTGTTTTACTGTAGAACATCACCACCATGTCAGGGCAGGTCTCGGCACTGGCTCTCCCCAAGCTAAGGTTAAGCAGCATTGAGCATGGTTGCCAAGCCAAGCGGGTGGGTTACTGTTTGTGTGCCTTGGCTTCAGTACAGTCCCCCAGTTCATCCAGCTGTAAATGGGTACCTCCCCTCTTTAATTAAGGTCAGGGAAGGTAAAGCAGTGACGGAGAGGAAATGGGCGCCGCCCTCAATATGCTGGGCCCTGGAGAAGCTGAGGTCTCTGACATTTCGGTCCCCAACAACTGCAGAGACTATTGGAGCACATGTACTGATAGAGTCGTTGGCCTCAGCCAAGCAAGTTGAATTTTCTTTTTTTAAATGAAAATGTGACGAGACATTTCACAGCTATCATAATCACCTAGAGCTATGGGGTTTTTTCTCCCCTCGATTCCAGCTGAAACAATAATTGAAACCTTAAGATGAAACACAACTGAAACATCAAGCCGAAACAACAACTGGACACAGAAAATGGCTTACTTAAAGTATCCCTTGCCTTCCTGTTTCTGCTGAAAACAACAGGGGAAGGGGGGAGGGGAGGGGAGGGGGCTGGCAGATCTTGTTGCCTGGGGGAACAGGATTAGCGTGGACCAGAAGAGGACTGACTGTTTTCTGAGCTGGTGCCATGCAAAAAGCCCACCGATGTCCCGATAACACGGCTTGGTGATACAGAACAGCCTTGCTGGTTACGCACACACAAAAAAGGTGGCGCCGCTCCTGTGGCGACACGCTTTCCTGTGGAGATCAGGCGGAATTTCACGCAGAGAAATGTTCGTTGGTCTCCCGTTTCCCTGTGGAGAATTGGCGGAATTTGAGGCCGGGAAATAATGTGGCGTGACAGTGTAAGTGGTGGAGACTACAGTGCCGTGGAACAGAGGGACACTGTCCATTACACAGATGGCCATGGATGGTCAGTCGTTATGGCTGGACGATTTCTGATGGTCAGCAACAAAAGAACAACTGTAGTCGAAAATCTCAGGTGTTCTGTTTTGTTTTCTCTCCGTTTCTTTTTTGTCTATTTGAGTCTGTCCGCCTGTCTGTCTGACTGTCTGTCTGTCTGTTCCTCGGTCGGCATTCTTCTCTCTCTTCTCTCGTCTCTCTCTCTCTCTCTCTCTTCTCTCTCTCTCTCTCTCTCTCTCTCTCTCTCTCTCTCTCTCTCTCCTCTCTCACACACACACACACACACACACACATACACACACTATAGAGAGAAAACCAGTGGGAAGAACTCGCGCGCACGTGTGTGTGTGTGTGTGTGTGTGTGTGTGTGTGTGTGTGTGTGTGTGTGTGTGTGTGTGTGTGTGTGGTGTGTGTGTGTGTGTGTGTGCAGACAGTCAGGCAGGCAGAGAGAAAAAGGAGGAACCACAAGAGAGAAAAACAGACTCTTTAGACTGTTACAAATGAACTGAGATAAAGTCAAAATTTTACCGTGTTTCATTATATGGTCAGGTGTTTGTCAAAATACAGAATGATAGACCCACAAACAATCAGAGTTAATCAGACATTCTGATTCGTTACCGCTTCACCTAAAAAAGAATGATTGCAGCTATTGATTTCACTGTTAGTCGTCTTATAGTCAACACTGAATTTTTTAGAGACAAAACTTTGCCTTTTAGCGTGCAAAGTTGCTTAGATGAAATTCTGTGTTGACATCCCAGTAGCCTACACACACACAAATGATCTTTTATTAATTGTGCAACTATTTGTTTATTCAGTCCAAACCACCAAATCGAAATAAAAAAAATTACCTCAATATTGACGTAAGAAAATCGTTTTATTTATTATTTATTTTTTATTTATTTTATACCACTTTAAGTCACGGCACATTGCGTGAAATTCGGGTCTGCTCTCCCCGGGGAGAGCGCGTTGCCACAAGAGCAGCGCCACCCATTATTTTCTCCTTTTTTCTTGTCTGCAACTGTATTTATTTCCCTATCAGAGTGGCTTTTTTTCTACAGAATTTTGCCAGGGACAACTCTCTTGTTGCCGTGGGTTCATTTACGTGCGCTAAATAATCATGTGTAACACACGGGACCTCGGTTTATCGTCTCATCCGAAAGACTAGCACCCAGACCACCACTCACGGTCTAATAGATGGGGGAAAAGTTTTGGGCCCAAACGGGATTCGAACCACCGCACACTTCCGACCCGGACTTTTCGCTTTCTAGATAGGCGCGTTACCTCTAGACCACCGATCCACCATAATTCTGCAAGGAGCGTAGGCTGCCTTGTTTTTTTAAATTTCGAGGTGACATGCAAATGAGAGGGTCAAACAGAGTTCACCCAAAGCCTACTGGTCATGGCCTCGTTTTGGCAGTGATGTTAAGGTCACATGACATGTAAATTATAAACGTCATGCCATGTTACCTGGGGTTTCTCACCTTATGCAATAGTGGCTGGATCATTATGTCGTTTCAATGAGAGGGGCAGGTGAAGGTATTGTAGCCTGCTGGTTCTTTTAGCTCTGATCTCGGCAGGAGCCATCAACTGGGAATGAGATATAGGCCTATCTATGTCTTGTCCATTGTAGTGTGGTATTTAGCCTTCCCCGCTCCCTCACTTCAGATTTCACTTTGTATAATTCGGTCTTTTCTTCCCCAGGGAGAGCGTGTCATCACAATATAGCGCGTCATCACAATATAGCGTGTCATCACAATTTATATAGTGTATCACAATATAGCACGTCATCACAATATAGCGCGTCATCATCACAATATAGCGTGTCATCACAATATAGCGTGTCATCACAATATAGTGTCATCACAATATAGCGCGTCATCACAATATAGTGTCTTCACAATATAGTGTGTCATCACAATATAGCGCGTCATCGCAATATAGCGTGTCATCGCAATATAGCGTGTCATCACAATATAGCGCGTCATCACAATATAGCACGTCATCACAATATAGCGCGTCATCACCATATAGCGCGTCATCACAATATAGCGCGTCATCACAATCATCACAATATAGTGTGTCATCACAATATGCGTGTCATCACAATAATCACAATATAGTGTGTCATCACAATATGCGTGTCATCACAATATAGCGCGTCATCACAA
>CM054134.1:121704114-121709114 GCA_028751875.1 Rapana venosa
TTTGTTCGTTTCTGTGGAAAGACAAGAGATTTAGAAAGGCCAAGGATGCGTAACTTGTGTCGTGGTAATGATTATGACAGGATGGGGTTATCATCTATGTCTGAAGCGCTCTGATTTGTAATTGCAAGATATAGCGCTCTATAAATTCCATATATTATTATTATTAAGCAAGCTTTGTTGTTATTGTTGTTTTTGCTACTGCTATTGTTTTTGGTTAGTGTTTTTGATACTGTTGTTGATTTAAATAGGGTTTATTCATTTATCAAGCAAGGAACAATTTTCTCTATCCCTCACACCACACACACACACACACACACACACACACACACACACACACACACACACATACACACACAAGGGCTGAGAAAAGACACTCATCCTTTACCACATACATACCTCAGGCCCTGGTTCATGCATTACTACATACAGCCTTTGGCCAGTATATCTCCATCCACTCCATGACCCATATCACCTAGTTGTCTCTCTCTTCGGGGGTCGTGTCCAGGTGTGTCCATCCCATGCCTTTGCCTCCAGGTGCTTATGCCCCATCCCTCATCCTGATCTTGTCAGGTGGGGGTAGGAGCGGGCCGGTGAATGGAGGGGTGGGGGTGGGGGTAGGGAGTGAGAGGAAGAGGACTTCATACACTAATCTCCCATCTGACCTGATATCTGGACTTTTTCCCATGTTGTGGTATGGGTGGTCGGCCACCTATCTGTGACCAGAAGAGCTTTCGTTAATGGGGTGATAGGTGTTTTTTTTCTTCTTCTTCTTCTTTTGAGGACTGGAGAGGGACAGCGATTGAAGATATGATAAGAGCTGACGAATGCGGTTCTGTGTGGGTGCAGTGGGGTGGAGTGGGGTGGAGTGGAGTGGAGGGGAGGGGGAGGGGGCGCTTTGCCATCAGAAGCAGCAGCAACAGCATCAGGTCATCATCGTCATCGTCGTCATCATCATCAAATCATCATTATTGTCGTTATTGTTATAATCATTTGTATCGTTATCGATTCGCCATCATTTTCCACAAGTAGGGTAGCAACAGTGTATTTGTTTATTGTCGGGTCAAGTGAAATAGTAATACCATTGGATTGAAAATCAAATTTAAAAGAGAAAGGAAAATTAGAGCTCTTGAAAAGAGGAATAAGAGAGCGATCGAGAGACAGACAGACAGACAGGCAGGCAGACAGACAGGCAGACAGACACACATACACCCCCCCCACACACACACACATATACACGCACTTGCGCGCGTGCGCGCGCGTACACACACACACAGAAACAGGCATACACACAGAAACAGGCATAGACAGACAGACAGATACACACACACACATCCAACACACACAAATATAACACACAAAACACAGAAAGACACACAGGCACGCACACAGAAACAGGCATAGACTGGTATCACTTAAAGTGGAAAGACGTTAAAATTGAAGGCATAGACAGGCACACACACACACACACACACACACACACACACACACACACACACACACCACACCACCACCACCACCACCACCACCACACCCACCACCACCACCACACCACACACCACACACACACACAAAACACTCAAACACACACACACACACACACACACACACACACACACGCACGCACGCACGCACACGTCATGAGCTGCTCATTCCATACATTCTACGTTGAGCCAAACCAACCAGTTGTTGCAGGCAAACTCACATAACAAACATGTACAAGTGTCCCAACAAGCGACAGGCCAGCTAAGCCTGCTTGCTGTTTGACTAGAAAAACCACTGACATCTTGACAGAGCAACATATTATGTAAGGCTGGTGACTTGTGTGTGTGTGTGTGTGTGTGTGTGTGTGTGTGTGTGTGTGTGTGTGTGTGTGTGTGTGTATGTGTGTGTGTGTGTGTTTGAAAGTCAAATTGGAAGGTTTTTTGTTTTTTAAACTCAGATTGTATGTGTATGAGAAAGAGAGATTCAGCTCGTACATACTTATAAGTACATAGATGTGTAATAAATTTTTAAAAAACTCAGCATTGGGTTTGTGCGTTGCTCTTTTGATGCTCAAAGTTTAATAAATTTCACGCAAAAAAGAAAGGAAAACAAGACAATATCAAATTACAAATATAATAAACTACGGCTAAAAACGCATTTTAAACAAACCGTGAATATATATTAGTAACAATAACCCCAACAACAACAGTTCAATAGTGGCTGAGACGGTCTTATCCTTGAACCGGGTGCAGGGCATACGGTTTGGCTTCAGATTTGGGTTCTTTTGGTTTGGTGTGGTTTTTAGAACAAGGGAAATGTCTTTTCTGGAAAGAGTACCTATGTACTAGAGTTAACAGTTTTCAGCTAAAATTTTCACGTCTAAATTCTTGGACATTCTGATTTTCTTTAATCAACCGTGACATTTCTTGCCACAAACTACAAGTGAAAAAAATCAGTCACAATAGACATACTTTGGCACAAGTGTAAACTATTCATTTCACAAACAAACTCTGATTTCGCAATATATGTATACTGTTTGTGACAAAAATAATTGTAAAGTTAAATCAAGATTGTCATGTTTAGACACAGGCACTATTCTGTAGATTGTGCAGAGCACTGACGTCACTGTTTCAAAATGCTGTAATCTTAAGATATCACTTCAACGTGAGTGTCACTTTTCGATGGGCAAAGCAAAGATTAGGTTGACAGTTTTGTTTACATTTTGACGACAGTAGGTTGCTATAACAAGTGGATAACTTTTGAGTCAAAAGCTTGGAAGACTTAATTCTTTGTGAAAATATTTCATTTTTCTACAAATACTGTTGTGATTTTGCTCACCCCCACCCTCCCCTTTAACATACAGTTTCTCCACCTCCTCGTTAGTTCTCAACCTCCATCTTCTCTCCTTCCTCCTCCACTTTCTTCTTCTTCTTTTGTCTTTCTTTCTTTCTTTCTTCCGTTCGTTTTTTCTTCTTCTTCTTCTTCTTCTATACTTCTTCTTCTTTGCACACTTTCTTGCATTCTTCTCTTGCATTCTTCTTCTTTGCAATCTTCTTCTATTTTCCTTCTCTCTCTCTCCTCTCTCTCTCTCTCTCTCTCTCTCTCTCTCTCTCTCTCTCTCTCTCTCTCTCTCTCTCTCTCTCTCTCTCTCTCTCATTCTCTCTTTCTCTCTCTCTCTCTCTCTTCTCTCTCGCTCTCTTCTCTCTCTCTCTTCTCTCTCTCTCTCTCTCTCTTTTTCTTCTCTCTTCTACTTTGCATTTTCTTATCATTTGCATTCTTCTTTGCATTCTTTGTATTCTTCTATTTCTTCTTCTTCGCATTCGTCTTCTTTGCTTATTTTATATCTATATTGGTGTTTTCCTGTAAGGCGATGATTTTTACCGGTAAGCTTGGGTTACTCCTCATTAGAGAGACACTGCATTCCCCAGTCGGAATGTAAGTGGCACAAATAAAGCCAGACTATGTCACCCTGATGTCCACAAAGATCTTGTGTAATGACATCCTACCGGATATCATGTTTGCTCCCTGAAAATGAAGTGAGGACATTTAATGTCATATCATGTTAATCTGAAAAAAAACCTTGTTTATCGTTTATCTGTTTCTTTGAATTTTTAAACTTTATTTTAACATTAAAATTAAATATATTTTCCACCGTATTTTACATTAAACGAAAACAAATCTTAATAATAAAAGTCAATGAGAATAACAACTAGCTGTAGATTTTGGACAAAAAACCCTCTACAACAACAATAACAACAACAACAAAACCAAGTCTATAACTAAACCAAACCAAAACAAACCTAAAACAAAGCAAAACCAAATAAACCCAATTAATTCTATATTGATAAAGTCACGTAGTAAGCCTGTGCTTGACTTTTAGCTAAAGACAAGTCTAAGAAAGCTTCATTATAGTTTTTACACCAAAAAACACAGACAAGAAATTTTTAGAACTTCTCTTGACAGGAAATAGTCGTTTTTGACACGGCAATATAACTATAGGTGAAAAAACATAGATCCTGCATTAGAAAGATGATGATCACAATTATCTTTGTCTATTTTGATAAAGAACAATTTTGTTACACACCAGTTTGCCTGTGGATCAGGAAAACACTAAACAGGAACATATATCTTTAGCCATCAAATTTACATCACAGTACTTTTAAAACATGTTTTGACAAAAGAACGTATTTTAAAAAAAAATAATGTGCCCATAGGTGAGAAAACCATTCTTAGACTTTTCCTCATAATGAAGATATTTACACCATTTTAAAAAACCTGTTTCCACATGAAAATGCGTTGTGACACATCCTTTTGGAGGAAACGGAAGTGTTCTTTGTCATAAGGATAATTTTGATCATCATAAATACTTTTCAAAACCTGTTTTGACATGAAAAATGTTTTTGACACAACAGCACTTTCATAGATCAGAGCAAGTACTCATTGTCATGAAAATGACGATCATTTAAAGCCCGTTTTGACAGAAATACAGTGATTTTGACACAACCGTATGACCATAGATCAGAACAACTTGTCCATTACCTTGAGAATGACGTCATTAACGATCTTTAAACCTGTTTGGACAGGAACAGTGTTTTTGACAGGGCAGTTTGCCCATAGGTGAGAAGGCCAGTGAAGACTCTTTTGTCTTGAAGGGGATGATTATCCACCAAGGGACAAGGAAGGGAGACAAGCACCGTGACTGGCTTGCCCTATTTGGGTCAAGGGCACACTGACCATTCTGCTGTTAGTAGTCTTTTCTGTCAGCGTCATTCTTTATCTGACCATCCTTTGTCTCTGTATGTCTGAATACAGTTTGACCTCAGTCTTTGTCCACATTTTACTGCCTGTCTCTTTGCTCTCAGTCTCCCCCCACCCCACCCCCACCCCCCGCGTCCCCGAGACACACACACACATACACACACAGTCACAACACACACACACACACACACACACACAACACACACACACCACGCGTGTGCGCGCACTCACGCCTGCATGCACAGACAGGGCCTGGATGT
>CM054134.1:121711614-121838209 GCA_028751875.1 Rapana venosa
CATCGTTATCGTTACATTATCTTGTTTCAGACTAATTGTCGACAAATAGCCATCAGTGCTGAAATAGTGAGGCACAGACAAACAGATGACATGGGCAGACCAACGGGCGTTACTCTGTACTCTGAGGTCATAACTATATTTAAAAAGAAACAAAAACTGAAAACAACTTTAAATTAAAAGCACTTCTGATAACTACACTCATTTTCTTTGACATTAGTGAGTTCTGCTGTTTCAAGGCTTGGTTCAAATTATTGTACTTCTGAAATCTCTCTCTCTCTCTCTCTCTCTCTCTCTCCTCTCTCTCTCTCTCTCTCTCTCTCTCTCTCTCTGCGTGCGTGGGTGTGTGTGTTTTGTGTGTGTGTGTGCGTGTCTTTGTTATTCTCTCTACGTTCCTCCTCTCCCCTCCCCCCTTTGTGTATATGTGTGTGTGTGTGTCTGTCTGTCTGTCTGTCTTGTGTCTGTCTTGTGTCTGTCTGTCATTCTCTGTACGTTCTTCCTCCCCTCCCCCATCCTCTGTCTCTCTTCCCCATCACCCCCCCCCCCTCCCCGTGCACACATGATCAATAGTTATGCCTTCATCCCCACCCCTTGTCACTCATTCCACCCCCCACCCACCCCCTTCCCCTAAGCCCTGTAGGCAATGGGGCTATTTTGAGCAAAGTAGTGTAGTAAGGTCAAACACACGGCGCTCTCTTATCGATTCATATCCCTTCCCCCCAAACTCTTTCTCTTCCCCCCACTCACGTTCTCTTTATCGATCTGCCAGCACTCTCAGCTGCTGTGGTCCAGATTTTAAGGAGATAAATTTCATTTCAATGGAAATATGTCTTCCCTGCAGTGCAAAGAAGTTCGACTTGAAGTTGAAGATCGTGTTGGTAAAGATTTTTGCGTGTGCTTTAAAGAAAAGATCCAGAAAACCAACAACAACAAAAATCACACACCAATTTTTGCTTATTATTGTCGGTGTATAGATAAATTCAGAGTAAAAATGACGCGTATGTGGTGTAAAAACGGCAACAACAATAAAACCCTGAGGTTTTGTACATTGAGTAAAAATTCAGAAAGTAGATTGTAGTAGGGATGTGTATTTTACAGAAAGTAATACAGTGAAATTAAGCTAGCAGATTTATACTGAATTCAGAACATGAGGAGGAGGAGAAAGAAGAAGAAGAAGAAGAACAAGAACAAGAACAAGAAACAGAACAGAAACAGAAGAAGAAGAAGATTAGGGATTACTTGCTTTCACGCAGTACCATACCCCAGTAATATACAACTTTACAAACGACACCACTCACTCATTTATTTATTTTATTTATTATTTATTCTTTTATATCGAGGATAATGGAATAAGCTCTATTGTGCTTTTTTACAACCAGTCCCCGTGTGTATGCGGTTTTGTAAATTTTGTCATCTGTTTCCACCGGCACACAATGTTCTACTCTTCCGAAAAGGGAACAGGATTTAACGTGTGCGCAAGATGTTCTGCATGCGTTCGAACACGAGGCCTCGGTTTATAGTCTCATCCGAAGGACTCATAGTACTACTAGTACCACTACCAATAGTACCCCTTGTCACTAGTTGTATGACTGTGTAAGAATGAGTTGAGTGCAAGCGCTTTGATTTGACTCTGCAAGATATAGCGCTATATAAATTCCATTTATTATTATTATTTTATTATAGTGTACAGTTGTTGATACTAATTCGTGTCAGCATGTGCAGTCTTATGCATATATATATATATATATATATATATATATATATATATATATATATATATATATATATATATATATATATATATATATATATATATCTGTAACACCTCAACCTTTACTTTTCAATTAATATCAAGCTGCAGGGAAATAGTATGCACTGATAAAGTCTTCTTTTTTTGTATGAAACATTTGACATATTTTTGTCAGAGGCTGGGAAGGAGTTCTGTGAATTAGGGGCTTGGTACCGGAATGAGTATCGCCCACATAGTTTTGGAGTAGGTTGTTCAGAGAAGACACACGATTTTCTAGTTGTGTGTGTGTGTGTGTGTGTGTGTGTGTGTGTGTGTGTGTGTGTGTGTGTGTGTGTGTGTGTGTGTGTGTGTGTGTGTGTGTGCGACTCAAACCAGCAATTTCGAATTAAAAATGTATTGTTATTGTTGTTGCTTACACATACACCGCATATTGTGTCAGTGTATACTGTAATGGAATGTACTGTCAGCTATCTCTGTGACTAATAGTACCTTTTTTTTTATTTTTAAAAACCCTCTTTCTTCGCTGCGCTTACACTTTTTGGGGGTCCAAAACCACAGATCATGCATTGTCCAAACTACACACCGATCATTTATTGTCCAAATTACACACAGATCAGTCATTGTCAAAACCACAGATTATGCATTGTCCAAACCACAGATCATTCATTGTCCAAACTACATCTTATATTCCTTGTGTTTTGGCCATTGCAAACATTTTTGTCTCTATTTTTTCTCTTTTTTAAAACTCGGCTTTCACTCTTTTGTCCAAAGTGTGTGTGTGTGTGTGTGTGTGTGTGTGTGTGTGTGTGTGTGTGTGTGTGTGTGTGTGTGTGTGTTGTGTTGTTGTTGTGTGTGTGTGTTGTTGTTGTTGTTGCTGCTGTTGTTGTTGTTGTTGTTGTTGTTGTTGTCTTCAATTTAACGTCTGTTCACTCTAAGTGATATTAGACGAGGGAAATAGAAAGTGTAGTGGAAGTTAAAGAAGGGATAGGAAGGAGTGGAAGGAGAAAAGGTTAAGAAATAGCATCAGTGTTGGTATTTTTGTGAAAAAATAAAATTAAAATAAAATTTTTAAAAAAACACCTAGAAAAGTAATGATAATACTTTTAAACAGGAGCAAAATATAAACTCAAAAATGTGGAAACATGAAATAACAATAATGTAACTACAATAAATATTCAAGTGGACTATGCAATAAACACCTGGCAATGGCAAAGGCTAGCTTTGAATTTTCAAATACATTTTCCAGAGACTGTTCAGAAAATGTAGGTAAAAATGGCTTTACAATAGGGCACTCAAATATGAGTATTGGAAATATGATCTCCACATCGACATCTAACATGTTTACAAAATTTTGTAAGGAATGCATTTAACTTCATTCTAAAATATAGTGAATGGATGTAATTGTCGGATCTTTTTACCCTTTTTGACCCACCAAACAAATCAAACAATGTTTTGTCCCTTAGAAAGTAATTATTTTAGTCGTGAGTTGTCCAGTATCCTAAGTGTGGGGTTCGAATCCAAGTTTAGACAGAAAGAAAGAAAGAAAAGTGAAGAAGAAAGAAAGAAAAGAACAGGAAAAAGTGGATGAAACAAAAGGGCAGCAACAAACTGCCTCCAGAAGTCTGGATGCACCCCCCCCCCCCTTTGCACCCCTAACACCCCCCCCCCCCCCCCCCCCCACACACACACACACAACACACACACTTGTGTGTGAACAAAGTAAAGGCTGAAATACTCGCTTCGACAAAAGCCTTCACTTGATACCTTCAAATCCAGCCTCAAAACACACTTATTTCCTACCTGAGACTTTCCCCCCAAATATCTGTCCCTAATTTTCAACAGCATCTTTCACCTTCTAAGTGTTGTTCCGAGTGTGTGTGTGTTGTGTGTGTGTGTGTGTGTGTGTGTGTGTTGTGTGTGTGTGTCTGTGTGTCTGTGTGTGTGTGTGCGTGCATGCGTGCGCGCGCATGGTTTTGAAATCTGTTGTTCATTATGTTTAAGGAGAGTTGCATGCCTGTAAATGATTGAGTGCAAGCGCTTCGATTTGTTTGTTTTTTTACAAGATTCAGCGCTATATAAATTCCATATATTATTATTATTATTATTAGAGGGAGGGTTTTTCTCAGAATTCTGCTGTACAGCTCTCGGACAGTGTCTGTTCACTGTTCCGCACAACTCTGGCCTCTGGAAAGCTCTGTCCTGATTACGTCACTGTCAGACAGACGCCAAAGCCGAGTGGGTAAGCCCGCTCTACTTCAGTCTAATGGGTCCATGAAGTCGTAGGTTCGAATCTTTGCGGCGTCTGGTGTATTAAGGGTGGGGATTTATACGATCTCCGGGCTAACTTCAAGTGCAGACCTGTTCGTGCCTTAACTCCCCCGTGTTTGTACACGTGAAAAAGATGAAATAGGCACGTTAAAGATCCCTTAATTCACGTCAGTGTTTGGTGGGTTACGGACACGCGACTATACCCTGTATACATCCCCGAAGTCGGAATGGGGCTGTCTTCGTGGTGAGTTTATGGTCGCATACCCAAAATCTCAGCACTGATGAACCTCGGATCTCTAGTCCAGGAACAACCACCACCACCAAACAAACGCAAGAAAGAAAAAGAAATGGCTATTGCAGCCATGGTGATAAAACGTCAATAGAAATAATGACAATGGTAATGAGAAGAGGAGGAAGGAGAATGGGGCCCAGGGCACAATCTGTTTGAGTTATTGATGTCAGTGATTGTAAGCAAAGTGCGGGGCCTGCGTTCTTCTGTAGAGATGGCCTGCCTTCAGCCAGTAGAAGCTCTTAGCGTTTATAACAACCTGCACTCTACGTTAATTAAAAGGAGGCAAAAGTAATCACCTGAAGTAGGCGTGGGGATGCCTCTATGGCAAGGCACTTGAAAATAGTCATACACGCAGACTTCTTTTTTCTTTATTTCGAGGATCATGGAATAAGCACTCGTGTGCTCTATAACAGCCAGGCCCCGTGTGTATGCAGATTTGTTAATTTTGTCATCCGTTCCCACCGGCGCATCATGGCCTACTCTTCCGAAAAGCGGAACGGGTTTTTAACGTGTGCGCAAGATATTGATAATAATAATAATAATGTATGGAATTTATATAGCGCTGAATCTTGTAAAGTAACAAATCAAAGCGCTCAGATTTTATTTCATACCACTTTAAGTCATGGCAGATTTCTCTCCGTGAAATTCGGGCTGCTCTCCCCGGGGAGAGCGGGAGAACGCGTCGCCACTTAGCGCTGCGCCACCCTTTCACCCTTTTTTTTTGTTTTCTGCAGCTGTATTTGTTTCCCTATCAGAGTGGCTTTTTTCTAAGAATTTTGCCAGGGACAACTCTCTTGTTGCCGTGGGTTTTTTTACGTGCGCTAAATAATTACGTGTAACACACGGGACCTCGGTTTATCGTCTCATCCGAAAGACTAGCGCCCAGACCACCACTCATGGTCTAATGGATGGGGGGAAAATTTCCGGTCCAAACGGGGTACGAACCGCCGCACACTTCAGACCCGGACTTTTCGCTTTCTAGACAGGCGCGTTACCTCTAGACCACCGATCCACCAAGATGTTCTGCGTGCGTTCGCACACGGGACCTCGGTTCATAGTCTCATCCGAAAGACTTTTGGTGGAGAGTGGAGTCGGCACTGATATTAATTCCAGAGGAAAAATCCTCTTGAACGAGATTCGAACCCGGGTCAGCAGATCACGAGCGCAATGCTCATTCTGTGTGTACAAGTTCACAATAATTGCCACGTGTGGTGACTGATGGGTACGTCAGAATGCAAATTATTCTGGGTGACCCCAGAATGCTCAGCTGTTGAACGATGATAGCGATAATAATGATGATGATAATAATGATGATAATGATGATGATGATACAACTACTACTACTACTACTACTAGTAGTACTACTACTACTACTACTACTAATAATAATAATAATAATAACCATCGTCATAGCCATGATAATAATAGTTATGACCAAACAAACACATCATTTATAAATCAGGAGGAAATCAGAGAACTACAGACCAAGGGAAAATAATGTTTGTTCTTCGTGCAGATCGCTGTTTCGTGACAACAATGCTGTGCTGTCTTTGTTACGCCAGAAAAGTGTATCTTACCAATCGATGACAAAATGTGGGGGCACTTGTGTGTGTGTGTGTGTGTGTGTGTGTGTGTGTGTGTGTGTGTGTGTGTGTGTGTGTGGTTGCAAGGGCAGTGTGAGTATATTTATATGTTTATTCATTTTCGCATGTATTTATTCTTTTATTTCGAGGAGATAGGAATATGCATTCATCCGGGGGTTCTTTTTACGTCTAGTTCCCGTGTGCATGCAGTTTTTTAAATTTTGTAATCCCTTCCCACCGGCACAAATGGCCTACTCCTCCGAAAGTTGAAACAGGTTTTAATGTGTGCTCAAGTTGTTCTGTGTGCGTTCGCACACGGAACCTCGGTTTATAGTTAGTTAGTGACAATGACAAATTCTTTTATTTCGAGGATAATGAATAAGCACTCATGTGCTTTTTGACATCCAGTCCCCGCCCGTAGGGATACATCTTAATAATAAAACCAATGCTCCTACTCACACAGTAGAAACAAAGGAAAAAAAACTTTTCAAAAAGCCAAACAAACAAATAAAAGAAACCCCCCAAAGCAAAGTTAGTTAGTTGGTTGGTGTGTGTGTGTGTGTGTGTGTGTGTGTGTGTGTGTGTGTGTGTGTGTGTGTGTGTGTGTGTGTTGTGATGTAGTGTGTGTGTGAATCTAGGGGTGGGGGCGGGGTGAGGAAGGGTGTGAGTGCAGTGCAAGCAAGCTAAGGACGCACGCACGCACGCACGCGCGCACGCACGTACGTACGTGTGTGTGTGTGTGTGTGTGTGTGTGTGTGTGTGTGTGTGTGTGTGTGTGTGTGTGTGAAGATTAGCCCTGTCCTTTATCCCAGTCTTCCTGTGGCTGCCTCCTCACGCCAACATAAAGCCCCAGCGTGTGAAGGCGAGCCCGCATGCAGGCTAAGTGTTTGTGTGGGATTCTGCATGCCTCCTTCTCTCTCTTGCATGTCTGGTCCACCTGGCTTAACCTGCTTCTTCGTTTTTCTGTCTTTTCTTTGTGTCTGTCTTTTCTTTTTCTTCCTTTCTTGTTCTATCTTGCTTTTTCTTCTTTTCATTTTGGGGGGGTTCGTTCGTTTGGTTTCTTTCTGTCTTTTTTTCATTTTTTTTCTTTTCTTACTTCTAGGTTTCTCTTCGTTTTCTTTCTTTTTTTCTTTTCTCTTTCTTTACTCCTGACCATGGACATCTTTTTCACTTTTTTAAGAAATATGTTCAGATTATTATAAAATCGTCGTGCACAAACTGTTATCATAAGTGTCAAAGAATATAACTTAAAGAAAAACGTACACGTGAAATATGCACAATCTCTCTCTCTTATACACACACACACACACACATTATATATATACATATACACATATACACATATATATATATAATCACCTCAAACGGATACATGTCTATCTCAGCAAAAAGTTCGAATTCTTCCCCTCAGTGACCGTCTGATTACGAGTACAACGCTATCCACACCACCTCCCCCCACCCCCCACCCCCAACACACACACTTACACACACACACACACACACAACACACACACACACACACACACACACACACACACATTTGTTGTTGTTATTATTATTATTATTAAGGTATGCACAGCAAATTCTGTTTCACATTCATAATCTGTTCTCTCAAAACTTCGGGATCCATGTGAACAATGGCTGCTACAGTGTTGCTAACACGTACATGTTGATGGCCTTTATACAGAAGAACAGCAAATGTCAGAGCGTACACTGAGAGCTCCTGGCCACAGGTAGCCGACATGTATACCTACCTACCTACCTACCTACATACATACATACATACATACACTGGTACACTGGTACAGGTCTGTGGAGTTTTCTGTGCATGGAGTTTGGACAGGTGGGCTGACGGTGTGTGTGTGTGTGTGTGTGTGTGTGTGTGTACGTGTGTGTGTGAGTGTGAGAGTGTGTGTGTGTGTGTGTGTGTAGTATGTGTGTAGGGTGGGGGTGAGTGTGTGTGTGTATGTATATATATATATATATATATATATATATATATATATATATATATATATATATATATATAATACTCTGTGCGTGTGTGTGTGTCGTTGTTGTTATATATATAATATATACATATATATTTTACTCTGTGCGTGCGTGTATGTGTGTAGGGTGGTGGTTGTTGTTGTGGCGGCTGCTGCTGCTGCTGCTTCTGTTGCTGCTGCTGTTGCTGCTGCTGCTGCTGTTGCTGCTGCTGTTGCTGCTGCTGCTGCTGCTGCTGCTGTGAATGCCAAGGGCTTTTATCATGAGATTAGGTGATCTAAATATTCATCATTATTATCTTTATCATTATCATTGTTCTTATTATTATAGAATAATGATATCAATAAGAAGAAACCGCTGCGAAAAACAATTATTAGCAGTATTTCGTTTCTGTGGCTTTCTCAGAAAGAGAGAGAGAGAGAGAGAGAGAGAGAGAGAGAGAGAGAGAGAGAGAGAGAGAGAGAGAGACAGACAGACAGACAGACAGACAGACAGACTGACGTGGAGACAAAGACAGATAAGGAACCCAAGCAACAAGTATTCCATGTCAGTAAACTATGCAGTGAAGACAAGTCCAGACTTGTACCAAATTTATGAAAGTCAGAGGGTAGATAGTGAGGTAGGTGAGCTGTTCGTTCTCCTCTGATTCATTATCTATATACGTTCTCTTGTTGACGTGTGAAAGGGGTGGTCGAGTGTTGTCTCCGTGGCTTGCTAAAAGGACCCCGGGTATATGTGTATAGAAAACACTGCTTTGTTTCTGAGTACCCGTTCTTGCTTGTGTGGCCTGTTGGAGAGAGGAAGAAGGAGAGACAGAGACAGACAGAGGGACACACAGAGAAACACACACACACATTCTCTCTCTCTTTTTCTCTCATTTACACTCACACATACTGGCAGACAAAAAATACACCGAGAAACACGTAAACAGATTCATACACATAGAGAGACAGAACACACACACACACATACCCACATGCATACAGAAAGAGACAGAGACAGAGAAGTGAAAGCAAGTCCTCCACACACACACACGCTACGCACCAAACACACACACACACACACACACACACACACAAACACACTAGGCACCAACCACACACACACACACACACACACACACACACACCACACACAAACACACTAGGCACCACACAAACACAAACACACAAACACAGTAGGCACACACACACACACACACACACAACACACACACACACACACACAACACACACAGAAGTGTAAAGCGAAAGCACGTATTCCACACAATATTCGTAACACACACGCACACATACACACAAACACACTAGGCACCACACACACACACACACACACACACACACACATACACACACACACACACAGGGGGAGAGAGAGAGGTGACAGACAAACCCAGACACAAGAGGCAGACAAATGGAGACAGTGTAGCGAAAAGCAAGCATAGAACCACACAATACTGGCTCTCCGTCACAGTAGTAGCTAGTATGAAAAGAGGTATCCGGAAAGATCCCAGCCAGTATTTGCGAATGTGGGAATGGAGATCATAGTGAGGGAGCCGCTCATTCAGTCATGACTTGTTCTGCTGTCGGCATGTATGTATGGGTGTATGGCACAGGGGGGGGAGGGGGGGGGAGGGGGGGGGGCGGGGGTTGGTGAGTGTCTCTTTCCCTTGGAGAGAGGGAGAGAGGGGGGGGGGGGGGGGGGGGGGGGGGGGGGAGACGTCATTAGAGAAAATAACTGCCTTGTTTGGGAATGTCTTTCATTCCTTTCTGGGGTAATAAGGGTGTGTGTGTGTGGTATGTGTGTGGGTGGGGGGGGGGGGGGGGGGGGGGGGTGGGGGGGGGTGTGTGTGTGTGGTATTTGTGTGGGGGGGGGGGGGGGGGGATGGGGTAGTGTATGCAAGAGAGAGAGTATATTTATGTGTATGTTTGAGTGGAGAGTGTGTATGTGTGTGTGTCTGAGAGGAGAGAGGGTGTGTGTGTGTGTTGTGTGTGAGGAGAGAGAGAGAGAAGACAGAGGGGTGTGTTGTGTGTGAGGAGAGAGGAGAGAGTGAGGAGGAGAGAGAGAGAGAGAGAGAGCGAGAAAGACAGTGTGTGAGAGAGAGAGAGAGGAGAAGACAGAGGGGATGTGTGTGTGGTGAGAGAGAGAGAGGAGAGGAGAGAGAGATGAGTAGAGAGACAGACAAGGACAGAGGTGGTGAGAGAGCAGAGACGATGGAGGCTTAGTGTTCCGAGTGACTCATCGAGATATCCCAGCTTTGGAAAATCTTATGGCGTACATACTGTAGATCTACTGCATGTCCCAAAGTCTTTCCCTCACACATCTTTGCTTGATCGACTGTGTAACCCAGAACGCTTGTCACTCCTTGAATGCATCTGGGTAATGTTGTTGTTATATTTCACCTTTATCTCACTACCTTCACATATGCATCTCGCAGTCTAGTAGACCGTTGGGCCACCACTGAAGACTTTGCAACCAGCTTCCTCCGCTCCTCACGGTTTTGAGCTTTCCATAGCAAGTCAAGGCCATGCACATATCGCATTTTTATAACCCACCAAACGCTGCCATGATACTAAGATGGGATTTTGGATAAAAGCATTCTGCTTTAGACTTGATCACCTGTACGCGTCTCCTCACACTCAGGACTAACTAAGGAAACGCCGCTGTGTTGCACCTGACAGAGGGACAGACACAGCCTCCCAACACTACGGCCAGGACTGACAGGGCGAAACATCCCTCCCACACCGATCGTCTGTCACCGTGAACGTCCACGGTATCAGCGGTTTTAAGTGTCCGGTTCAACTCCCACCGTGGAACAGGTCGTTTCCTATCCTGTGCTTTGCATCCTCCACTCCTGCCAACCAACACTCATCATGAATTTTACGGCCATTAGTTTTATTTTATCTCTTTTATTCTTTTATCAGCAATGTTGCCTACGCTAGCGTGAGTGCCTCGTGTATACGATGACTGAAACATGGAACTTGCAGCGATCTTTACCCTGTACACTTTTCAAACATTCTGTGTGACAGTTCTTTTCACTTTTTAGTTTTTTGTTTTTTTTTTATATCGAGGATAATGGAATAAGCACTTTCACTAATCAAGAACGAACAGGTTTGAACAGTCCCCGTCTGAAATACGAGGTCAGAAAGGATTGCGAGTCACTAGCTTAAATAGACTTGGAGAACGGTAAAAGATATGTCCATGCTTTTAATTCAGCAGAAATTCAAACTAGCAACTTCAGGAGCTTATAGATTGGAAATCTGACACCGGCACTATTCAGCTGTTGCATGCCACCTTTGAGAGCAGCACAGACAGGCAGAATAATCATTTCCATAGAGAAAGAGTGAGTCAGATTTAAATGGCGCAGAATCTTGTGTTAGCCATTCCTTGTGCTGTGCCCACGCGTTTCTTTGCATGCAGGGCATGCAGTTATTTGTTAGTACATGGAAATTATGCTCTCATATGCAGTGACATGTAAAACGTGTACACGCTCAAGTAAACACATTAACGATTCCCTCTCCCTTCCATCTCACGCATAACTAAACCTTTACAGGAAAACCTAAGGGAATTTCTACCAAAGTATGATTTAAGAGTGGTTTAAAATGCAACTTAAGTGGAAGCGTTTGCAGTTGTAGAAGATTTGCTGGCAAAGAGTTCCCAGCTTGTGGTACAGTGAAGGCAAGAGTCCGGTGTTTTTTTCTTTCTTTTCAAAAGATGAGAGACTATATCATACACACACGCACACACATTAATATATATACACACGCACAAACAGAGAGAGAGAGAGACAGACAGACAGACAGACAGACAGACAGACAGACAGAGAGATGAACAAGGACATCCTATACACAGAAACAGTGGTGGGTGTGGCTGTGTCCGCCACGTTGACAGTGACTGATTGTCCGAAGGGCGTTGGGTCAGTTGGCAAAACGGTCACTAGACAATGTCAGGTCAGTTGGCAAGATGGTCACTGTACACACACACACACAATATCACACACATGCACACACACACACCACACACACACACACACACACACACCACACGCACACACACACACAATAACACACACACACACACACAAATACACACAAATACACATATTTTCAGAGAGATATCAAGCGATATACGAAGAGAAAGCCGGAGAGACAGGTAAAAAAAGAAAGAAAACTACTATGAAAGAGGAACGACAAAAACAAGAAGCAAAGACAGACAGATGGTCTGGCAGACTGCAGACAGACATGCACACAGTACACTGTGTGTCAACAGGGATAAGCAGGATGGGAATGTATTCCCTTCAGAAGCAGTATTTTGAGGTCCACACTGTTGATTTTAGCTAATTCTGTAAGCTTGGGAAAACACACACACACATGATGATTGTACAAAACTCACTCACACACACTCACACAAACACACACACACACACACACACACGTGAAACGCGCGCACAACACACACACACACACAGACACACACACACACACACGTGTACAACACACACACACACCCCACTTACACGCAACTTGCACATACACACACACCCTCTCCACACACATGCAAGGCTTAACTTGTTTTCTAACAGGGGTGGCATCTGTTTTGGAAAGAAACAGAGAGTGTACACATTATACAGCTTTGATACCCTCCTCCACTTGGAGGGGGGTGGAGGTCTGAAAGTGTTGAAAACCTATACAGTAGCCTGTAGTGCTTTTGAAATAGGATCTGTCTCCGAAGATTAGAAAGAGATATGGAGGATTTATCAGAACGATTCATCAAGTGAGAGAGTGCACACCATGTCTGTCGCGCGTTCGCACGCACGCACGCACGCACGCGCACCCACGCACGCACACACACAGACACACGTGCACACACACACATATAGACAGACACACGTGCGCGCGAACACACACGCACACACACACATGTATATAACCTAGGAAATAGTTCTGCATGGACTGTGCTGAAAACAATCTGAAATGTAATCGGCGTGTACGCCTGGGCAGTTTGCTCAAAAGACAGGTTACAACTAAAACACAGTCCATTGCCAGTCTTGATTTCGACCTAGTCTAAAGGACCTGATGAGGATTTTCAGACAGAAAACTCGTATTCCAAGTTTATTTCCGACTTTTACCAAACTTTCATATTAGCTCGAAGTTATTGCAAGTATTGCAGCATAATACCACATAAACGTGTGATTACTCTACCAACATAGATAGACGTATTCATGGGACCTACACACACAATCTGTATATAAAGAAATGTAGAAACGTTACATTATTCATAACGATAGAAAGATGTATAAAGTTTAAGAAAACAGTTATGACTGGAAAGTAAATCTAATTAAAACTTACTATTCAACAATTCTGACTGAGAATTCAGTAAAAAAAGAAGAAAAAAAGAAGAAAAAAAATATATATATAAGATAAAAAAATAAATTAACAAAATTAAAGTTTTGTTGTTGTTTTTAATTGAGAAGTTATAAGACGGAATTCATTAATAACGTAAAATTTGAAGAAATACATGGAAAATGTCAAATGAACGTCTATAGCCTCCTCTGTCAAAAGCTTGGCACTTTAAGGAGTAGTGAAACTTGGTTAGTATCAGTGTGGACTGAACAGGCAAACATAGCCTTCATGAGTTATCGTCATCAAAACAGCCCTTGCCTAGGTGATGATAACTAAGTTGACAGTATACCTCAGTTGGCAAACACAGTTCTTCAGGCGACATCTTATTTATCCAGCTGAGAGAGAGAGACGATGAGCAGAGAGACGGGGGGAGAGAGGGAGGGGGGGGGGAGGGGAGGGGGGGAGAGAGAGAAAGAGAGGGAGAGAGAGAAGGGAGAGAGAAAGAGAGAGACACAGACAGACAGAGAGAGAGGGGGGGGGGGCAGATTGGGCTGTTAGCTCAAGTGGGCGAGCAAATGTTTGTTCAAACAAGGATTAGGTCACTTCAGGTGACAGAGTGTGTAGGTCAGCCACACGCAATAGTCACAACAGGGTGGTCACCGCTTTACAAGAAAAGAAGAAGAGAGAAAAGTCAACCAGTGCATGATTATATGAATGCAAAGTACAAGATCACAGCCAGCCTATAAAAATTAATGTAAGAACACACACACGCACACACACACGCGCGCACACACACACACACACACGCACACACACACACACACCTCAACTACCACCTCCAGCGCCGTCGCCGCTGCCACCAGCAATATCAACAAGAACAATCTAAAGATTTTTGGGGGAATAAGCATAGAAAAGTAGCTCTAATCTACAGGTTAGTCAAATTTTATTAACAATGTTGATTTGCTTCTGATAATAAAGGACTAGTCTAAACTAGTTCATCAATGTGCATTAAAGCAAAACAACAACAAAAACAGTTATGAAAAGCAAAACTAAACCAACACATTTTCTTCATTGTTAACATCATTTCGTTTTTTCAGAGTTGGAAAAAAAATAAGGGGGGTGATAATGAGTGGAGTGGAATTAAGAGGGAAGGGAATGGACAGGCAGTCCTCCCAGTCCTGGGAGTAAATACTGTCTCATACTGTCAGCCTTTAAGATGGTGAGGACAAGTTGATAGTCAAGGCGATTAGTTCCCCCAAAACAGTTTGTGTGTCTTCGTCGAACGTTCAGACAACAACCTTGTTGCCTGTCATATGAGCGAAAATGCGTTGTGCTGCCGTTAAGCGCCTGACAAGCCAGGCCCAGCACAACAGACTTTGGCATGGTAGAGATTATCATTTTTAATTCTTTCTGGGGGAAAAAAGGCAGGAAAGTGGACCGAGAATGCTGAAAATAGACAAGAAAGATGTGACAGGAAGAGAAGGAACAAGGCAGAAACAAAGAGAGGGATAGAAAAGATGGAATTCCTAGCACAGAATTTCCAGAAGGTGGGGAGGCCCCCTGGCATTCCAGTGGGGGAGAAGGGAGAAGTTTGTGAGTGACAGTCGTTCTTCACTGGGTTTCTTTTAACTCCAACACAGAACAGACAGACATTTCTGAGCTCCTTGTGTATGATCTGACTGAATGGATGTTGGATGATGATGTTGTGGAATCCTAGAATTAATGAAGGAGAGCTGGACGGAAGGCCTTCAGAGAAGCAGCCCTTTCTGTGGCAAGTGTTTCAGCCCTTCCCTGTGCATGCAGTCTGTAGTGTAGTGGCGGGGTACACTGTACCCAGACCTGCCTTCAGTGGCACGCCCCTCTGCTGCTGGCATGTACTGGTTTCTCAGCCATAAAGAAAATGGTGCCAGCTCTATCGCAACCCCAATCCATCAGACAGCCCCACATTCATATGGAAGGTCGGTCAGTTAATCCTCCTATCAGTATTGGGAGAGGCTCAGTTGACCCTGTTACTACAGACAGATCAATGTAATCCTACACCCATAGTAAAGGCGGGCTATAGCTCTGTAGTCCTGGGATAGACTACGCAATCATGTAATTACACAAAGGAGGACAAGACAATAGCTTGTAATCCCGAAGCCACTGGAATATTCACGTCGAATGAAAGAAGGAAAGAAAAGGATGGACGAACGACGACACGATGATGAGATCGACGCGATGATGAGAGATACGGACGACGAGAGATGATGACGATGACGACGACGACGACGGTGGTGGTGAACGTTGTGATGATGGTGATCATTATTATATGATTTTTTTTTTTAAATTGAAAACCCTACATCCTTCGTTTGCAACTCTTTTGATTGAACGTACGTTGTGAATGTAGACCACGTCCATACTGACCTTTTGATAAAAGCTGACCAGTTTAATCTCTAACTTCCCTGTGTTTATGTGATCTTTTATTTGAAGTTATCTTGGAATGTTTAAACAAACTTTCATATTTAACATGAAACGTAGCTTTCTTTGTGTTGTTTTTTCTAGTTTATGAATCCTGTCAATTTTGCGCCTGTCAGTTATTGTAATTGCCTTTCAAAGATTGAAGGGTTTTAACTTGAACCTCAAAGAAACATATACAACAGCTTGGAGGTAGGAGCGTCAGATTCATGATGTGATGAGAGTCAGTGGGTTCAAGTCCTTGGTGAGCCATCCTGCCCTGTTTATGGTTCTGTCTCTTTCCTGTTCCCCTATAGTCTTGTGGGGGTAAGACCATAAACCGGAAGTCCTGATGTAAATACACTCATAGTCTTTGACAGCGCATGAGCACAGCATTCCTAAAGGCCATTATGGTCTGTGGTATGGACGACACAAAATGCGTCACTAGCGTGCATCCAAGGCTTTTCTGGAACACTGGGTGGAACATCTTCAGGATAGATTGTTTGGTGGGACATTTTCTTCGTGAATTTCTTGGCCTATGAGGTTGAGTATTAAATAGAGTTCCCCGCTTATTCAGGAAATTAAAGCAGCACGCTAGAAACTGACAGTGGTACACTCAGTCCAAATTCAAATATTTTATCATCTCAAAACATAGAAATCCAGGTAGGTTACGAGCGAAGTATTAGCCATTAAAGAATAACAGAACAAACAGCAAACATGTCATTACATCCCATGTTCATATTGGAAATAAAAGCAGTTATCCTGCATTGGATAAAGAGCATTTTAATCCCACATTTGTTCTGAAAATACACAAGATTCAACCAATAATCATTTCGGAAATCCCTTTGTGATGTCAAAAATACACTTGTTTATAAAATTATGGATATCCTCCATGAAAATAAACAACTACAATCGCAGCAGCATCAACAGCAAACTTGACAGTAGAAAAAAAAATCCCAAGCTTTGACCTGATTCAAGCAGAAAGGATGGAGATGGTGGTGTACACACACACACACACACACACACACACACACACACACACACACACACACACACACACACACACACACACACACGCGCGCGCGCGCACACACACACACACACACACAAGAGTGTGGTGCTGTAAACGCTTCACTGTGTAGTCGAGTTTTTTGTGCTGTGTGCTTTTGTGTGTGTAAGGCGGGGATCATATTTCACGTTACCAAGCACTGCTCTCCACTCCCACCCACCCCCTCTCCCATACCCCCCCCCCCCCATACCTCCCCCCCCCCCCCTCCCCCCCCCCCCCCCCCCCCCCCCCCCCCCCCCCATCCCCACTGTCCCTGGCATCATCTCCTGTCACCTCGCCTCATCCCACCTCATCTCATTCTCCACACCATCTGTGTCTTCTCTGTATCTATTACACACACGCGCGCGCGCGCGCACACACACACACACACACACAGATAACCCAGGAAGTGCGCGTGTGAAAGCAAACGCGCGTGTGTGCACGTGCAAGCAAATACTATACATTAAGACACGCGCTCTCACTGCCTTTTTGTCTGTTCCCACCTCTGTGTGTGTGTGTGTCTGTCTCTCGCTCTCTCGCTCTCTCTCTCTCTCTCTCTCTCTCTCTCTCTCTCTCTTCTCTCTCTCTCTCTCTCTCTCTCTCTCAGAGAAGGAAAAAACTGACACACAGAACAAAAATGGGGTGGGGTAGAAATTGGCCTGTTGCCTCTTTCACTTGTGGGATTGGTGAAGAAGGGAGAAGTGGAAGAGGAGATGGATGAGAGAGAGAGAGAGAGAGAGAGAGAGAGAGAGAGAGAGAGAGAGAGAGAGAGAGAGGAGAGAGAGAGAGACTGGATTGGGAGGGGGGCAGGAGGAGCTCCGACTGCTTCTTGTCACAGGTTGCCTCTGCTGTCTGATACGATCGATGTGGTCCTATCCGCCATCTGACAGAAACAGAACAAAATTCCCTTGTGTGTGTGTGTGTGTGTGTGGAGAGAGAGAGAGAGAGGGTGAAGGGAGCGAGTGTGTGCGTTGTGTGTGTGTGTGTGTGTGTGTGTGTGTTGTCACAGCAGCACGTTTTGCACGTTTTGCATAAAACTACGGGGTTTTATTTCAAGGACGACAACTTTTACTCTGCATGAATATTATGCTGGATTCATGAACAGAACCCATAAAGTATCTATACTCTTTTTGGTTTTTTAGTAGGAGCAGCTGTGATACTTAAGCATACATGTACAAAATCATGATGAGTATAGGTAATGTGCATCTCATAAAAGGCTATTTTTATTTGAAAATATTAAGAACGTTAGAAAGTTCTGTCAAATTGGTGAAGTCGAAGACCTAAAAATGTCTCTTTCTTTCTGGTTTTCAATGTACGCAGCACACCTTAATCTTTATCTGCTATGACAAGTTAAAACCTACAAACCTGTTATGTTTTTGTTTTTTATCGTTTTTGTACTGAAAAAATGCAAGCGATGACTGTTATGTGCATGTTTTTGTTCTGGTAGGCTTTTTTTTTCATTCTTCATATGCGTAAGTTTATATTCTGTTGAGATTTTTTTTCTGGTGACCATTTTGGTGTAAAGTTGACAACCCCCCCCTCCCCCTCTGTATGTGTGTGTGTGTGTGTGTGTGTGTGTGTGTGTGTGTGTGTGTGATCCAACCTTGAAATACAAACCAGTCCTCTGTCCACCCCTCCCCCCAAAAAAAAACAACAACAAACAACCCAAAACCACAAAACCAAAAATTTGGAACCCAGTCCCCTTACTTTTTTGAGTGTTTTTTTCACATATCATCACAATAGCTACGCAAACAACCAAAACACAAACAGCAACTAAAAACGTCATTTCCCCCTCTACAGACTAACGACAGACGACATTCGGGAGTACTAGCAGACGACACAACGTTTCAAGATGGCGGTCGATGGGGAGCTGGCCGCTATAATCGGCGGCAGTGTAGCAGGAGCTGTCATCCTCATCGCCATCACTGCTGTTATCGTCTGGCTCTGTTGCGGGTGAGTACGCTTGATATCTGTCATTGTTTGTCCGTCTGTCTTTGTTGTGACTGCTTTGCACCGGTGCAGTCTGGGAAATGGGGGAGGAATTGTGCTAGGTATCTTACAACCCGGATTTACAAGTGTGGGAGAATCGACACCACGCGCGATGGTTTTGCTGCAGTGCAGTCGTCTTTGGTAAAGGATAAAGCATCCGTTTGGTTTAGACAGTGTAGATTTGTCGAAAGGTGTCATAGAAAAAGGCTAAATTTACAAAAAGATTGTATGTTTTGGTGCTCGTGTTTGAATTTGTGTGTGTGTGTGTGTGTGTGTGCGTGCGGGGCGTGCGTGCGTGTGTGTGTGTGGTGAATTTATTTGCTTTAGTTTGCTTTTGAAGATCTTTTAAATGGTAACTGTTATATCGTGTGTGCGAATAAAAACTGGTAGATTTTGTGTTTTGCTCAGTTGATTGAAAAATGATCTGAAACTATTAATACGAGTTTCCAGGATAGAAGTATCTCAGAGTGAAAGGAAGCCTCAACTTCCTTAAAGGTAGTGAACAAGCTCATCACAAACTGTGCTGACAAAATTAGTCTCTGTCATTTACTTACACTGAAAGGTTATTCCCTGAAAAGTGAAAGTAGGGATAGTATAAAAGAAACATGAAGCGAGAATAGTTCCAGCATAAACCTCATGTTTGGTGCGTTGAAATGCAAAGGAACTTGTTGCTACTGAGCAATAACAATAACAGTAATGAAGAAATCATATTGCATCTTTGTACAGGTCAAACGATTTGCCAGTTACTGATAAAAGCAAAAGGCCAAGGGATGCATTGACATGTTGTGCTGTGAATAATAATCTGGAGATTGTCTCCGCCAATGACAAGCTCCAAGTGTAGCAGTCTATAGTCTTCTTTGGTTTAAATAGGGTTTAAAGAGGATTTATTCATTCAATGTGCATGCATCGCATATAACATGAAGAACACAGTCGGCATGGCAACAAGCTAGTGGCATGTACTGTGCTCAAGCACATCATCAACATTCAGTGGCAGGTAATAATCCCGATAAGGACCAAAGAAGACAGGAAAAATGACTGACCAGAATGATAACGGCATTGACATTCACAGATATTGAAGTAATTGACAATTTTCCCAAAAGATATGTACACTGATTACATAAGCAAACGTTTGAAGAAATGTCGGTATCCTTTGCTGTTCTAACCAACCATAAATAAATTAAAAAATGAAAAAGTAAAAGTGGTAGTAAAAGTAAACGATGGATACAGAACTAGGGGCAAGACAAACACGTAAACACACAACAAGCTACAGGATGAGATGGACAGATCACCATTAGAAAAAAACCCCAAACATTTTTATGTATAGAAGACATCTTCTGAAGCCGGAATATGGTTGCCAATATGATGAGATTTTTTTTGGTTAAGCCACAGACGTCTTACCTGATAATGATGTACTTACAGTCTCCCAGTGATTCCCAGGTGTGAGGAGTGAGACTGGGTGCATATTCAGAGTGACACCAGGGTGGTTAAGCTTGGGAATGAATCTTCATCAAGAACGACCGAAGCAACTACAACAACAACATCAACAACATTATTAACAATACGTTTAGTCTACTTTTGATTTGTGTTCCCTTGTGAAGTAAAAAGTGATTTATCAAAGCACAAAATATCTTTGACAGTTGTATGGTAAACATGCTCCTTTATTTAAGATCGTCGTCTGTGGATTAGTACTAGTTGATTAATACAATAATCAAAATAGTGCAATGTATGACTATTGCATTTAGGAGCAAACCTGCGAGGTGATATACTGTTTTCTTGCATAACCAGCGTGAACTGATGAGGGGGGTTGGGGGGGGGGGGGGGAGTTGTGAATGGGGAGGAGTATGTATGAATGCAATTATACAAAATGCTTCTTCTCAAGGTTAGTGGATAAACATATTTTTCTTTGTGCTTTTTGTTGCACTGGGTATGCGCGTACACGCGCACACACATACGCAAACGAAAATGAAATAACTAGTAAGTTACATTTTTATAAGTTTGGACATTTGTCAAATATTTGTTCTTATCAAACAACAGTAACAACAACATTCAACACATAAACTGATAAAGAACAGACAGACACCCAGAGAGAGAGAGAGAGGAGGGGGAGGGGGGGGGGAGGGTGTGGCATCAGCAACAAAGAGAAAAGGGGAGACAACAGCAAAAGGACGCGGCGGGAGAAATAGATAACACAAAAAATAAGAAATAAATATATTAAAAAAGAGGAGTTAGTGAGGGCGAAGGGAGGGGTGGGTAGTGAGCGGAAAAAAAAAACACACAAAAAACGAAAACACTGGGGTAGAAAGGAATTTAAATTGCGATCTAGAGCTGCTCTCGCTCAGCGCGACTTGGGGAGAAAAAAAGAAGATAAATCAGCATGAGGGTTCTTCTGTAACTGTATAGAGTAGTGAAGGCTGTACTGGGGGGTAGCAGAACGCCTATAAAAGAAGGAAGAGAGTGGCTGTTTATGTGCGGGTTAGCGGGTCAGGCCACCGTAGCATCAAAGATTCCCTTGTGTAAAGGAAAGGTGGCAGGAAAAGTGTCTACCTCCCACCTCCCTGCTTGAAAAGACTGTCGCCTGAAACCTCTCCGCGTTTCGCTGGCCCCCTCCCCCTCCGCCGAACACCCGTGGAGTTTTCGGTGCAACTTGAAATGAGCTAGCCTCACGTGAAATTAAATTTATGCAAAAATGAAAGGGTTGGGTTTGTTTTTTGTAGAGGTGATGGGGGTAGGCATTTTTGGAGAGGGGGAGAACTGGGCAAGAGAGGGAATTTTGAGAGCAAGAAAATGTCTTTTATCTTTATGTTTTTTGGTGAAAAACAAGATGAGTTCTGGACGAGAGAGAGACAGAGGGGGGGGGGGGGGGTGGGGGGGAGGGTATCAACGAATTTCACATTTCAAAAGTTATTATTTTTATCGAAAAAAAAAATCATTGAACATTTTATGTTAGAATTTATTTCTATATTCACTTTATTCCAGAGCAAAATAGGAATGAATTTCTCCATTTCTTGCAAAAGCTAATTAGCTAAATGTGTGTGTGTGTGTGTGTGTGTCTGTGTCTGTGTGTCTGTGTCTGTGTCTGTCTGTCTGTCTGTCTGTCTGTCTGTCTGTCTAGTATCTGTCTTGACAGTACTGCTGCGAAATCTGACATCAATTTGGGATGTTGTGTATGTCTGTTGAATCTGTTGATCCATTCTGCATGGCATGTCGTTGCTCACATTCTATGTAGAGTTTGAATTTTTTTGGAGATGTACTCAACCTCTTTTTTTCTAGAGTCAAGAAATGTCACCAAATTTGTTATTCTGATATTTGTTACATGATAAATATCAACAATGTCGCTGAAATAATGAAATGTGGAGTTTACAGCTTAGTATATTCAGGATTGAACATCTTCCCTACCAACAGCATTTATTTTCCCTATAAAAAAATTTAATCCGACTAGTTCACAGATCTCTGAGATTTTGTCATCGTCCATTCAATGAAATATAATTTGTTTCTGCTTTTTTTTTAATTGATGTAGATACAGATCGTTTAACATTTTAGAACTAAAAAAACAACAAAAAGTGTGTATGAAGATTTTGTTCATGGTGATTTCTTATTCTTTGTCGAACTCTCAGACATGATGGCGACTGATTATCATCATCATCATCATCATCATCATGATTCATATTGATAATTTCGTGATCGTGTTAACGACGAATTGTTCCATTAGCAATGTCTACACTACGAAAACACAGCCAGGAGTGCCCCCAGTGTTAAACAGGTTGTCATAGATTGACGTCAAACTTTATGAGACCATCACCAAAATTCTCTTACGTGATTAAGACAACGCCCCCATTATGTGTGGGTTCTGTGGACACATGTAATATCTACCTTAGCAAGCCTTGTACTCGTAAACGATCCCTGGGGCGTGACTCCCATAAAGGTGTTGAAGCTGAATTATTTTAAGAATGCTTTGCACACTTTTCTGTGGTCGGCCGCTCGGCACTTAAGTTGATCATAGAACAGGTTATGAGTGGTGGGGTGTGTTTGTTTTGTTTTGTTTTCCCCCGCCCGAGTGCGTGTACATGGGTGTGTGCTTAAGAGCACCAAAACAAATACGTGGATGGGGTGGATTGAGGAAGTGGTCTGTATGTTGTTCACTGACTGACAGCAAAGCTTTGACGTTAGCAGTTCGTGTGCACTTTGTTTAATTAATGCAGTGGTGGGTTGTCGGCCCTTTTTAAAGCAGATGTTGGTTTTAAAATGCTACTGCTACTACTACTACTACTACTTACAATAATAATGATAATGGTGATGATGATGATGATAATGATTATAATGATAATAATAGTGTTAAGTAATAATGATGATGAAAATAATGATGATAAAAGCAAATACTTCTATAACATTTATTATGTTCAAACACTAGGTGCTTCACAATATTCAAAATATAAGTAGATCTATACAACATTCGACATGATGACATAAAACAGGCGATAAACGCAAGACGCCTTCTCCACCCACACGCATACATACACCTATCATTATTTATGAACATATCAATAATAATAATAATAATAATAAAGGGAATTTATATAGCGCTATATCTTGCACACAAAAAAAGATCAAAGCGCTTGCATTCATCCTACTCTAACACATGCAACAAGTTACAAGTTACAATTAATTTTTACAAATTCAAATGTATACACACAACGCACACGCCCACGCACACACACGCACGCATACAGAACATCTTGAGAACACGTTAAATCCTGTTCCGCTTTTCGAAAGAGTAGGCCATTGTGTGCCGGTGGAAACAGATGACAAAATTTACAAAACCGCATACACACGGGGACTGGATGTAAAAAAGCACATGAGTGCTTATTCCATTATCCTCGATATAAAAGAATAATAAATAAACATAAACACACTCAAACACAACACACACGCACAACACACACACACGAGCACACACACACACACACACACGCACGCACGCACGCATAATACATACATACATAAAAACACACACACACACAACACCACCACACACACACACACGCACGCGCACGCACGCACACACACAGAGGTTGTGTACTTTGTCAGGGTGGTGGGGTTTCAGCTGTTGAGGGTAAGGACAGAAATGAGATGAAACAAGAGGGGAAAGTCTTAGATTTGAAATAAATGTGTTTTGAGGCTGGATTTAAAAGTGTCATGAGTAGGCTTTTGGCGAAGGGGGAGAGGGAGGTCATTCCAGATCACTGGACCAGAAATAGAGAAAGAGCGACGGCCGACTGTGGATTGGAAAGTCTCATAACAAGGGAAAACAGCAAATTGGGAACTACACTGAGTTGAACGTAAAGTATGTTTCCATTCCAGTGGCGAGACCAGCACATGTCACGCATGGCAACGACTTTTCTAGTCTGGCTTTTTTTCCCGGAATCCAGGGACACTCTGTTCCCCGAAAACTGCAGGAGTTCGGCGAAATGGATCTGTAGCAGCTGCATGTCAAATCTAGTGCACATCGATCTTTTTGGGGTGTGTCAGCCACGTAGGAGGAAGCTTTCAATTTAAAAAAAAACAACAACAAAAACCAACAAACAAAATTACACGTGTGTTAAGATGTAGGTCGAGGTCAAATTTAAAAAACAAGATACGATTGTATAGTATGTAGAGTTGGTGACTAGATAAATACACCGATGCCAATGAATAAATAAATAAAAATAAATAAATAAATGAAATTGCTGAGAGAAAGGCTGATTGATCGATCGATAGACGGATAGACAAGAGTGCCTGACCAACCAACTGACAGATTGACAAATGGACTGACAGGTGTGCGCGCGCCGCGCGCGCACACACACACACACATCACACAAACCACACACCACACACACACACCACTCACATCACACTCAACACCACACACACCACACACACACACCACACGATTGAGAGTAGTGAGAGTGACTTGTGTGTGTGGTGTGTGTGTGTGTGTGTGTACATAGTAAATACAGCCAAAGAAAAGGTTGCAGTGTATGTGTGTGTATGTATATATTATATACGTAAATACAGCCAAAGAAAAGGTTGCACGATTTGGGGGTTTTATGCCGCAAAGTATAATTAAAACCATAATAACATGACACAACGTGACAGGTTTACATCTGTGGAGGGTGCTACTACCGCTGTCAATGTCTGGCACATCGTGATGACGGCTTTACAGCGTGACACGTTACCATTAATTATCGCCCTTTCCTCAGGCTCTTATCCTTGTGAAACAGATTCCGTCACGTATGGCCACAAGATCGTCTGTAATTCCGTGTGCCCCATTGTTCTTTATTTTTGCCGTGTGGTCTGTTTCCAAAGAGTAGCGCTAACGTTAAATCCTCACTGTCGATTTGGCGGCTAATAGCTATGCGAGAGGTCTTTCTGAATTTCTGTTCTTCATCTCCACGTTACTGCGGAAGCCACTGACATGTTTAGTTTGAGCGTTAGTGTTGTACGTTTTTCAACTGTTGTAGATTCAATGCTCTTTTGTTTGGTTCTCCAAAACAATTTCTGGATAAACGATGCTCTGTGTGTGTGTGTGTGTGTGTGTGTGTGTGTGTGTGAAGTCAAATCAAGTCGTCATAATGATCGTTATTGAGGGTAAAAGATTAAGTTTACAAAACTTATATCCTGCTCTCACCCGACAAAAACATCAAGAAAAATTGACTCGAAAAAGCAAACAAAAGAAGTGTTTAAAGATCTTTGTTAAAAAGAGCAAACAAACAAAACAAATAAGGAAAACATTTTTGTAAAGCCAGACCTCACAGTTTAAGATAAAACAAAAGCAAGACGTTACAACATGTGGTCAATTCAGACAGACAAGTAATGAAAAAATAGAACAAGGTAAGAATAACAATTTACAAGCAACAAGTATGTGTGTGTGTTGTGTTTGGTTTGGGTTAGGGTTTTGTTGTTGTTGTTGCTGTTTTGTGGGCGGGGTTTACTTTGTTTTTGTTTACCTGCTTACTTCTGTAGTTGTTTTGCTGTTGTAAGCGCTTCGATTGTTGGTTTTTTACAAGATTCAGCGCTATATAATTCCATATATTATTATTATTATTATTATTTGGGGCTTTTTGTTTTGCCTTTTGCTTGTTTTCCTTGATTAGACGGGGGAGGCAGTTGTTGGTTTATTTTGTTTGTTTTAGGTATTTTTGTTTGTTTTTGTTTTGCGTTTTCAAATCCCAACATGTTTCCCGGCATTTTAGAGGTTTTGATAGGAGGTGGTCAGACAGTGCTAGCCTTATGTTCATGGTTAGTTCTCCTAAGCATGAGCATTGGCTGCGCTCTTGGTTTAAACATTTGTCAAACGGCTGCTAAGTAAATCTTTGAAAAAACATTACCACGGTTTTGATTTTTATTAAATCATTGAAATTTACATACCAGGCATTTTGTTGTGCCTTGGGAATGGGGAGGAAGTGAACAAGCTTAACTTTGATTTTTAAAAAGTAGCAGCGATTCCAAAACATCATCGTCATCACCGCATCATCGTCATCATCATTGTCATCATCATCACCTTCATTACCATCATCATCATCATCATCATCATCACAACAATATTTGTAATTATTGTGAACATTTCCCGTGGAGTATGGTAATTAATATGCCTAAAAGCACCTTTAACATCAATTTTTGCCTTTTATATTTGAATTGTTTCAAACTTAAAGTGACCGGTAATCGAGCAGCAACAAACCCTAACAAGCACGCTCACCCTCCACCCCACCTTGACACCCTCAACAACGCCCCAAAAATGAAGAAAATAAAAACAAACGACAACAACCAAAAAATTAAAGATAAATTCGTAGTGCTTCACTGACGCGACAAATGCTCTCTCGTGCTTATAGCTAAATCAGAATTTATTCAGGGTTGTGCTAAATATAATAATAATAATAATAATAATACTAAATGGAATTTATATAGCGCTTTTATAAAAAAAAAAAATAATTGAACAGCGAAGCTTCATTGCAGCCATTAGCTATCTAACTTTGCTACTGGATCAGCAGCGGTTAAACAAAACAAAAACAAACTAGCCTAGTTATGCTGTAGACAAACTATACGATCTTTTTACCATCGATTCACGCAGGAACGCAAAACTAACTTCTCACCACTCTGGCCGGAAGAAGATTGTGCTCATAACCAGTTGATAGCAGCGATTACCTGTTTGTTCATCTCCCTTCCACGTGTGTGTCTTTCCCCCTGTGGCCCCTGTTCTCTCTGTAATGAAAGGCTATGTACACCGCTGATGGACTTGACTCGGGCCTGTGCTATCTGCTCTGCTTCCCTCACAGGGCAGCGTTGCCAAGGTAGGCAGGGGGAGAGGGACGTACAGTCAGAGAGGAGGTGTGAACCTGGCTGTGATCGCAGGCCCTCCCTTGTAATAATAATAATAATAATAATAGTGTATGGAATTTATATAGCACTGAATCTTGTAAAGCAACAAATCAAAGCACTCATATGACTTTTTTTTAAATATCGAGGATAATGGAATAAGCACTCATGTACTTTTTTACATTCAGTCCCCCGTGTGTATGCGGTTTTGTAAATTTTGTCATCTGTTCCCACCGCACACGATGGCCTACTCTTTCGAAAAGCGGAACAGGATTTAACGTGTGCGCAAGATGTTCTGCATGCGTTCGCACACGGGGCCTCGGTTTATAATCTCATCCTTAACCCGTCCTTGTAGGCCATGGGTTAAGGGTGTGGTGGGATGAGAAGGAGACTTGCGGGAGGGGGGGGGGGGTGTAATTATTGAGTTAGGGGGGTGTTTTGACAGTGTGTAGACATGGTGGTGGCGGTGATGGTGGTGGTGGTGATGCTGATGATGATGGCGAGAGAAGGAGGACAGATAAGGACGACTTTAGCAACACTCGTTGTAGTAGTGGTGGTGGTAGTGCTACAACAACTACTACTACTACCACCACTACCACTACCACTGCTGCTGCTACTACTACTACTACTACTACTACTACTACTACTACTACTACCACCACCACCACCACCACCACCACCACCACTTCTACTACCACTTCTGCTGCAGCTGCTAGTACTACTACTGAGAGTTATGAAAATAGAAATTTAGAAATGAGAAATCGTCGAATATTTACCTTACGAAAAGTCTAACTGCTGATATAATCACACACACACACGCGCGCGCGCACGCACGCTCGCGCGCGCGCGCGCGCGCACACACACACACACACACACACATACACAACTCTTAGAGTTAACCGCAGATATTCCTCGCTGAGACTAGCATCATCAGGCTCTCTCTCTCCTCCTTCTCTCCTCTCTCTCCTCTCTCTCTCTCTCTCTCTCTCTCTCTCTCTCTCTCTCTCCTCTCTCTCTCTCTCTTCGTCGCCTTTTGACTTTAGATGCCATTGTCGCCTTTGGCAAAGATGGTATCAACAGCAATTATAGCGTGTTTCTGTCTGATTCTGTCCCCAAATCAATCCGCCATCTGGGCAAAAACAGGATTTAATCATAGTATCTATGGATCTAGTCAACTGCCATAGGGAAGGGTGGGGGCAAGAATGGTAAAGTGGAGAGGAAGGGGGGGAGATGCTGTGATGTAAATGTTTTCGTGATAAAAGTATTGTGCTTGTAGAGCCCTGGGCAAGATCGTGTTGTGTTGTCTGATGTACTTGGGGTGAGTCGTTCACGTTCTTTTTAACCTTGATGGTTTTCCTTTATTTCTCTCGTTCTTTCTATCTGTCTTCTTCCTTTTTTTTCTCGGTCTTTCTCATCTGCATTTTGAGTATTTTGGTTTTCTTATTTTGTCCGACTTCCTCGTTCTCTCTGTCTCTCTCTGCTGTCTATCCACATCCCCCCCCCCCCCCCTCTCTCTCTCTCTCCCTCGTGTGTGTGTATGTGTGAGTGTGTGCGTGCGCATGCGTGTGTGTGTATATGTGTGTGATTGCATCGGTTTCCTGAAATCTATATGTTGTAGAGGAGTGCACTCGATAAAAACTCAAGTTGCCGTTGTAGAAGTAATAGTAATAGCTGTTGTTGAAATGGTAGTGGAAGCAGTAGTAGTTGTTGCTCTTATGTTGTATGATAGTCATTTTCCTTATGAGGTTACGGTGGTTAGGGATGATAAGGAGGAGGAGGACAATGAGGATAATAACGATGATGATGATGTTGATGATGATGAAATTAACAGTGCAAAAAAAGTGTATCATTTTGAGATTTAAACCAGGATGACTTTGATGCATGAAAAACGGCATTGCTCTTAATATTAAAATAAAATCCAGCTCTTTACATTACCCTTTTAAGACTGCAATATACTACCATCTTTGTGGGGACAGGATAGCTCAGTGGTCAGAGCACTCGCTTTCCCTACGCAGCATTGAGCGTGGTTACCAAGTGACCGTTTGCGCGCCTTGGCTTCAGTACAGTTCCTTAACTTCACCCAGCTGTAAATGGGTACCTGCCTCTTTAGGGTCAGGGAAGGTAAAGCAGCGAGGGAGAGGAGATGGGCGCCGCTGCCCTCAATATGCTGGCCCCGGAGAAGCTGAGGTCTCTGATGCCTCGCTCCCCTAGGACCCTATAGGTTATGGGACTCCTTTACCTTTACCTGTACTACCACACAGTCTGAGCATGTCTGGTCTCTCTCTCTCTCTGTTTCCAGAAAACGTCGGCGGAGGAAGGACCGGGAGCAGAAGAAGTTCCAACAGCTGACCCCCCACACCTCCCCCTCCCACAGCCAGCCCTCCTCCCTAGGGCACGGCAACCCTCCCGCTGACCCCCGCCTACCCAAGGTGGGCAGTAACGGCCTGTGGCTGGGTACCCCGGGTATATACGCCGGTAGCCCGTCCCCCGCCTACTACTACGGCCGCCCCGGGGGGAAGGGCCCCCACCCCAACAACTCCCACCTCGTGCAGCCTGCAGTTCTGCAGAGGGCCAGCTCAGAGACCCGGCTGCCGCAGCGAGACAGACCAGGTGAGATGGGCAGCAGGGAGGGAGTGAGTAAGTGAGTCAGTGAGTCAGTGTGGTGTGAGAGTTTGCCTGTGTGCCTTTGAGTTAGTTGCTCCCAGAATGCCTTTAGTTTCCCCTGTGGGGATGTCGGGGACCCTGTCTGAGTAACTAGCATTCCCACCTTTTGGAAATTCTGTCCTAGGAATTCCCTCTTTTCTATCCGTCTCTTTGATTCTGCCTTGTTCCTTTTTTTCTCTGTCACCTCCTTCTTGTTTTGTTTTCTGCCTTTTTAGTCCATTCTCCTGCCTTTTCCCCAGAAAGATTTAGAAGAATATAGCAACTCTCTCCCATGCTTAGGTCGGACGCGCGGCCTGACTTGTCAGGCGCTAAACGGCAGCACAACGCATTTTCGCTCTTATGACTGACAACGACAAACAAGTTGCTGTCTGAGCTTTCGACGACGACGAAGAAGAAGAATGTCTTTAACTTTCTGTTCTGAAGCAGATGCGAAACCATGCATGACATGGCCCACACCCACCCATTCCAAAAAATTCTTGAGGTACAGATCGGTACTGTTCAGTGCATTCGGAAGAACAGAGTGCATTAATTTGGGGTGTGGGTTCTTGAACAAGGAAGTACATTTTTCACTCCCTTTTAAATTGACAGTTTCGCCACATTGCACCACTCCCTAGCTTTCAGACGCACACAAAAACGATACAGTGAAAGGAGTGCACATATTCAAGGCAATGAATCTTACTTTACCAATTTAGCCCTTGTGCAGATGGACAAAAAATAAGTGACAAATGCATGTATCCTTTTGCTGATAGTAATTGATATACCTCCTTTTTGGGGTGTAATTGATATACCTCCTTTTTTGGAGATTGATATACCTCCTTTTTGGGTAATTGATGTGCCTATTTTTACCTGCGTTCTGTAAATAGAAAGCACAAGACAAAAAGCACTACAATTTCAAAACGGTGGATCCTGGTTCGTTTTTGGCTTTTTTTTCGTTCCTTGGCTAAAGTTCCAATCTTCACCAAAGGTGAAATTTTGCGTATACGACCGTTTTTTACCACTGTGAAGGTAGCTGCATTCCGAATTCGGGGATGGGTCCTGTGATCTTTATAGCTGTTGCATAAATAGTAGTCTTACACAGTCCATTCATTCACTTCTTGAAGAAAATAAATGTATGTTAAAAACGAGTTTTGCTTTGTAAGCGTACATTTCTTAAAAATGAAGTTATTCTGAAGAATGTAATCTACCAGTGTGCTCTGTTCATCACGATGACTTGCACTTTGTGATTGACAGAAGTGAACGTCTTCATTTTTGTTCCTTTTTTTTCTTTCTTTTCTTTTGTTTTCTTTTTCAATAGTATTCTTTATTTTTACCCTCTGATTAGATAAGAAAATGAATTATGTGGGGGGTTTCAGAAAGGAGAGATCAACCTCTCTCTCTCTCTCTCTCTCTCTCTCTCTCTCTCTCTCTCTCTCTCTCTCTTTTTTATTTTTTATTTTTTTATTTTTTAGATTAACCTACTTGTTTATGTATGCATTGTCATGTTCTTGGTGATGAATTAAGTGTCATGCATGGTAAATAAACCTGTCTGTCTGCCTGTCAGTCATTCTGTCTCTCTCTCTGTGTCTCTGTCTCTCTCTGGCACTTTCTGTCTGTCTGTCTGTCTGTCTGTCTGTCTGTCTCTCTCTCTCTCTCTCTCTCTCTCTCTCTCTCTCTCTCTCTCTCTCTCTCTCTCTCTCTCTCCTCTCTATTTCAATATCTTATAATTATGTGTAACAAGTATGTGTACCATTTGACAATGTGTAGATGTTTATCTTTATGATTTATTAAGTTTGGTTGTGTTATTTTTCTTGGCTCTGTTGTTGTTCTTCTTGTTGTTGTTTGTCTGTTTTTCTCTTTTTTATCTTCTTCTGTTGGTTTGGTTTTTCTTTCTCTTTTGTTTGTTTGTTTGTTTTGGTTAGGGGTTTTTTGGGGGGTGGGGGTATTTTTAGAGTTTTCTTTTATTTGCTTGCTTTGGGGGGTGGGGGAGGGGGTTGTTGGGGGGGAGCTGTTTTGAAAAGGGTTATATCCCCTTGTTTTTATTGTGAGACTGTATAAGTATTGCGTTATTATTATTAAGATGTATCCCTAACGGGCGGGGACTGGATGTAAAAAAGCACATGTGTGCTTATTCATTATCCTCGAAATAAAAGAATTTGTCATTGTCATTGTCTCTCTCTCTCTCTCTGAGTGTATGTGTGCACGTACGTGTGTACGCTCGTGTGTTTTAAGTGTATACATGCAAAAGAAGAGAGACTGATATCACATCCATTTCCTGGAATTCTGTTTATTTCTTTGTACTTTTTTTTTAACCCCTTACTTGTTTTATGCTGATTTCTGGGGAGTGTTCATCTGTTAATTCTTATCATTGGTTTATTGATCTGTTTGGGAGGGGGGGGGGGGGGTATTGTAATTGAATGATTGATTCGCGTTCAGAAACTCTATATCCATATAATATTTGTTTTTGAAGGTCTGGAAAAAGTCTGTGTAGTTGTCTTGTTGGGGGCATAATCACTCAATGATCAGTTCACAAAATTAACTGACTGGCTGACTGACCTACCGACTGAATGACTACGCAAAAATTCCTTCAAAATTAGATGAATCTAGTTGGGTTTAAAAAACAACAACATGCTAACAATGTGCGCTACACCCCCTGATCCAGGGTACTTCAGGTACCATGTACCCGAGAGGCGAGCAGCGTCCTTACAAAGAGGTTGGTGGGTCACCCACGGTGTGGCTTTGCAGATCACCATATTATATATAATATAATATAATAGAACACAGTACTGACTGGCACACAGTATATTTCTTTTTTAGAAGTGTAATCTTTTTTTATATGAATATGTTATTAACACTTGCATGACGGGGTGTCTATACAGGACCTTTCTCTTGTGTGTGTGTGTCGATCTGTCTGTGTGTCTGTCTGTCAGTATCTGTCTCTTTCTCTGTGTGTCTGTCTGTCTGTATCTGTCTCTTTCTGTGTCTCTCTCTTTCTCTTTCTCTCTCAGCACATCAACGGGTGATGGGAATGAGTTACTTTGATACAATTATTCTCTTTCTTGCTGATGAGTTTTGTTTTATTTTTTCATTGATTTTTGGGGTGTGCATTTGTTTTCTTCTTTGAACTGAGCACGTTGAATGTGACGGGGAGAAATTTTGTATTTCCTTTTTTGCAGTCTTTTACTGCATATATTTTTTTCAAACTGTTTTGCATTTGTTTTGATTCTCTTTTTTATGTTGTTTTGAGTTGATGTTCTTTGTATTTTTTAAAAGTTACTAACAAACTGGTTTGCGAACTGGACAGTTTGGCTCCGCGCGCGCGCATGTGTGTGTGTATGTGTGACTGTGTGATTGGGGGAGGGGGGGGTATGTGAGGCTGACTCTCTTCACAAAAATAGATCTCATACAAAAATAGTGTTTGAAATGTGTGTGTGTGTGTGTGTGTGTGTGTGTGCAGAGACGTGCTTATGTGTGTACTCGTGTATCCTAGTTTTCCTCTTTATTTTTACTTGCTCCGTTACAAGAGTATAATAAACCACCCTTTTTTTAAAAGTACTCAATAAAAAATATTCCTGGGGTTATAGTATGGAACAACAAATATGATATTTCTTCATAATTAATTATTGTTACAGGTTTTTATTCAAGCCTGCAATCATAACAATTTCAAGATAACTTCTATGACTTTTTTTAAATCCAAAAACAGAAACAAAGGAAAATACGCAGCGCCCCCCCCCCCCCCCCCCCCCCAAAAAAAAAAATCATTTTATCACATTCTACAGTTTTCAGTCATATGTTATATCATCATCAGTATTATCACCATCAGTATCATCACCACCACCACCGCCTCCCAACGTCATCATCATCATCAAAATCATCGTCGTCATAATCGTCGTCGTCGTCATCATCAGCTTCATCAGAGTTATCACCACCACCACCACCACTACCACTGCCACCATCATACCACCACCTTCATCACCGTGTTCATTACTATCATCATTGATGGTAGTAGTAGTAGTAGTAGTAGTAGTAGTAGTAGCAGTGGTAGCTGTTGTTGTTGTTGTTTTTGTTGTTGTTGAACTAGTAGTGCATGTTCTTGTTATTTGTTTTGTTGTTTTTGTTTCGATTGTACTGATAGGATTACTATCAGTTACCAATCTTTTACAGTAATTTGGTTGTTTTTTTCACTGTCACTATGGCTTTTTTCAGTTTGGTTTCAAAATTGATTTGTTAATGCTTGTTTCTTCTTGCTTGGATTCAGCATGGCATTTTCATATTTACTTTTCGCATTCAGATTTAAAGCTTGAAAAAGACTTCCAAACGGTCGAACTTTCGTGTTCATTTTACTCAGATTCAGTAGCTGTTATAGTTGAGGATATTGAAAACATAGAAAGGAAAGATGGCAATGTTTGGAAGGGGAAGAATCGTAATCGAAATCAGAGAATATTTCATTCACGAAAGGCTCCATCTGAAGGAGCGGGAGACGAGAGAGAGAGAGAGAGAGAGAGAAAGAGAGAGACAGAGAAGACAGACAGACAGACAGACAGACAGAGACATTATCAGTATGCAAGTCTTGTGCACTTTGTGGCCGGGGTTTGACTAATCTCAAAGGATGTTTCTATTTTAGCACGTGAAGTATGCATGGGCTTGGCGGCGGTGGCGGTGTTACAATTTGTTATGCGTGACGTGGGCTGGGTTCTTCACCTGTGTTGGGAACATGTCGTTTATCATGCATGTCGTTGTGAACCCCTGGTCGTGTTCTGCATCCTTTTGTCGTCTTGAAAAATGATACAACACACACACACACACACACACACACACACGCCCGGCACCGGCACGGGTGCATGCTTACACTCTCGCACACACACACGCGTAGGCACGCTCGCACACACACACATACACACACGTGTGTACACATGCACGCACACACGCACGCACACAGACATGCATACACACAAACACGCGCGCTCGCGCGTGCACATGCGTGCACTTACGCACACACACACTCACTCACACACTGTCACACAGTCTCTGTCTCAGTGTCTGTCTGTGTCTCTCTCTCTCTCTCTCTCTCTCTCTTCTCTCTCTCTCTCTCTCTCTCTCTCTCTCTCTCTCTCTCTCTCTCTCTCTCTCTCTTCTCTCTCGTGTGCGACGCATGCGTTGTAGGGTATGTGTCTGTGTACATACGTGTATATGATTATGTGTCTGTGTGCTTGCGTGCATGCGTTTGGTAGTATATCAACCTTGCATAAAAAGCATATTATGTTAGTGTGCTGGAGTGAAGGGTGTCAGCACAGCACCATGAGTTATCGCAAATGCAAGACTGTGTGCTATGTGAGATTGGCTCCGTAGTAGTAATAGCAATAATAGCAGCAAACTCACTCAAATTCTTTATTTCCTGTCATCCCTTTAGGGCTATGGAGGGTTGGGTTGGTTTTTTACATAATATCCATGAACATAGTAATAACTGAATAACAAACATGTAACGGGTAACTAGATATTTGAGCACAATAGTGAATACCATAGAAAAAATGTCTATTTACATATTTAAGATTCTTTAAACATGGTTTACATGTTATTTCCGATAGTATTAATCATTTTACCAATATTGAGCAGAGTCTTCTTTTTTTTAAGAAAAGAGATTTTTCATACGTTTAAGTGTTTGGATGTTTATCGTAATATTTTGGTTAGCAATTTCTTACGGGTTTCATTCAACATTTGACAAATAAATAGGAATCAGCAGCAGCAGCAGTAGTAGTAGTAGTAGTAGTAGTAGTAGTAGTAACCACCTCCACCAACTTCCACCGTCACCCTCATCACCACTAAAAAGGTACAAGTGTCCCATAACCTATAAGGTTGTAGGGGAGTGAGGCATCAAAAACCTCAACTTCTCAAGGGGCCAGCATATTGAGGGCAGAGCCCATCTCTTTCCCCTCGCTGCTTTACCTTCCCTGACCCTAAAGAGGACAGATACCCATTTACAGCTGGGGGAACTGTACTGAAGCCAAGGCGCGCAAACGGTCACCCATCCAAGTGGTAACCACGCTCGACGCTGCTTAACTTGGCTGGGGGAAAGCGAGTGCTCCGACCACTGAGCTATCCCGTCCCCTAATCATCACCACTACCACCACCATAACCACCACCAACACAAGCATCACCATCACCACAACCATCAACCATCCACTATCACATCCACCACCACTACCCATCCCGAACTGTCCCTCAACGCAAGCATCACCATCACCACAACCTCCAAGTGACCAACACATTCATATATAAATAAATTCCATATATAAATTCCATACATTATCACTATTATTACAATCACCACCACAAGCACCACCATCACCACAACCACCAAGTGACCAACACAATCACCAGCACAAGCACCACCATCACCACAACCACCAAGTGACCACCACAATCCCCACCACAACACAAGCACCACCATCACCACAACCACCAAGTGACCAACACAATCACCACCACAACACAAGCACCACCATCACCACCACAACACAAGCACCACCACACAACACCAATCACCACCACAACACAATCACCACAACCACCAAGTGACCAACACAATCACCACCACAACACAAGCACCACCATCACCACAACCACCAAGTGACCACCACCATCACCACCACTAGCACCACCATCACCACAACCACCACCATCACCACAACCACCAAGTGACCAACACCATCACCACCATCACCACTGGCTAACAGACCAGGCACTGCCTGACTTGCTGTGTTGCAGTACCCGGGGGGCCCGGCATCTACGCGGCAGGGGCAGGGGCAGGGACAGGGGGCGGCAGTCATCAGCGCATCTACCACAGCCAGCAGCTGGCCTCCCTCACCCCTCTCTACGAGGTGGTGGACCCCCGCAACGGCTCTGTCTATGACGTCTACCAGATCGGAGGAGGTGAGGCTGCCCTGACTTGACCTGACTTGACTTGACTTGACTTGACTTGACATGACCGGTCATTAGTCTAGTATAGTGTGCTGCAGTGCAGGGCAATGCTCTGCATTTTTCGGGTAGGTGTGTGTCAGGAGCGAGGTAAAAGACTGAATAACCTTACCTCGTAGGTGTATCTTTTTCTTCATGGTTAGTCTTGTCTTGTGGGTGTGATCACTCCTATCTGCACCGTTATTATCATCATCGTCATCATCATCATAATTATTATCATCATCATCATCATTATTATTATCATCATCATCATCATCATCATCATCATCATTATTATTAGGATTTAAACGATGCCGACATGAAAGCATGATCGTGCTGGAGACAACTGTAAGGGGTCTCCACTGTTCTCTGACTCTTAAATGTCATGTCTTTGTTTGTTTATCTGAAGATTAACCCGTTCAGTTATGTGTTGACAAGTTTAAAAAAGGGGGGAAGAAACGAAAGGTAGATTACATACAGAAAATAAGAGGGAAGAAGGAAAGAAAGAAAAGAAAAAGACAGAAACGAACCAAGATGAAAAATGATGGATCGGTGGTCTAGAGGTAACGCGCCTGTCTAGAAAGCTAAAAGTCCGGGTCTGAAGTGTGCGGCGGTTCGTACCCCGTTTGGACCCGAAACTTTTCCCCCATCCATTAGACCATGAGTGGTGGTCTGGGCGCTAGTCTTTCGGATGAGACGATAAACCGAGGTCCCGTGTGTTACACGTAATTATTTAGCGCACGTAAAAGAACCCACGGCAACAAGAGAGTTGTCCCTGGCAAAATTCTTAGAAAAAAGCCACTCTGATAGGGAAACAAATACAGTTGCAGACAGGAAAAAGAAAAAAAAATGGGTGGCGCTGCTCTTGTGGCGACGCGCTCTCCCCGGGGAGAGCAGCCCGAATTTCACGGAGAGAAATCTGCCGTGACTTTAAGTGGTATGAAATGAAATCTGAGCGCTTTGATTTATTGCTTTACAAGATTCAGCGCTATATAAATTCCATACATTATTATTATTATTATTAAAAAAAGACACAAAAGAATAAAAATCAAGAAAATGTTTTCCTGAAGTGGTTGACTAAGAGATAATTTGCTTGATAAATACATGGACTGCACAGAAGAAAAAAAAAACCTAAACAAATCAAGCATGCTCATTCTTACTACATAAATATACACTCTCAACCACCACATCATCTGTAAACTCTTACACAACACAGTCATCCACTACAACGCTCTTGAGATGCATGTTAACTTGCAGGCTCCAAAACCAAACTGCTGCAAGATGGCGGCAGCGGCAGCGGCAAGCACGCAGACAGGCACAGCAAGGGCGGCGGCGGCAAGAAAGCCCAGAGATCACACAGCGACGCTGCTGCCCGAGACCCCGCGGCCAAACGACCCCACCGCCAGAAACCGCCACCCCAAGAGGGCCAGCGCAACTCCAAAACGGGCAGCATCACCAAGGAAACGGCGCAGGTGCACCAGCCCAAGGACCAGACCAAGGACAAGGCCGGCGTAGAGAACGCCGCGTTCCTCGGCTCCTCGGAGAAGATTCCAGAAGGGAAAGAAGCCTCGGCCACAGACAGCATGAAGCTGCTGGCCAACAACCGAACGGACGACCAGAAGAAGGTGGTGAACCCCTCGTCCGCCTCCTCCTCGGACAGTGACAGCAAGGATCCCTCGCCCGCTCCCGTCCCGGCGCCCGACCCGACCCTGCACTACACCTACGGGGGAGACATCTACGCCGTGCCCAGCAAGGAGGACAGCAAGCGCCGGTCCCGCTCCGAGAACCCCATCCTGGCCCGCATGCAGGACATGATTCTGGAGCGGCCTGGCGGGGCCCACCCCGGGCAGGTGCCGGACCCGGTCACGGACCTGAGCGAAACCGCGGAACCCTTGATCATCAGTTCCGTCTACGCCAGCCCCGACCAGGGAGCCTCTCTGATCCAGAACCCCATCTACCAAGAGGTGGAGGAGGCGGGGGGGGTCCCCGAGAGAGAGGCGGTGAGGAGGGCGGTGTCGGCCGCTGAAGACGTGGACGTCACCAGCGAGATTTTGGCCACGGTTCAACTGGCTGCCGAGGAGCTGGACAGAGACGAGAGGAAAGCGGGTGTGGACAGTGACGTAGTGCGGGATGACGCGGCTGCTACGTCAGCCGTGATGTCAGTGAGGGACGCGGGCGGCAGTGGGGTAGGGGGAAGGGGGCAGGAGGAGGGAGGGGGGCCAGGGGTGGTGAAGCCAGCCCTGGACACCAGGTGGAGTACGGACACTGAGGCCGCCACTGATGAAATCAGAGCAGGTGAGACTGAGAGAGGGGGGAGAGAGAGAGAGGGGGGGGGGAGAGAGAGAGGGGGGGGGAGAGGGGGGAGGGAGAAAGAGAGAGGGAGGGAAGGAGAGAGAGAAAGGGGGAGGAGGAGAAAGAGAGGGACAGGGAGAAGAGAGAGGGTGGGGGGGTGCGGAGCGTGTGTGAGAGAGAGAGAGAGAGAGGTGTGTGTGTGTGGTGTGTGTGTGAGAGAGAGAGAGAGAGAAAGAGAGTCAGAATAAAATGGAAATGCTTTATTGTGGTTCAATCAGAAAGGCATATTTACCTGACAAAAAACACCAACATTAACATTCAACATTTTCTAAGGAATGTAGGTTTAGAAGTTGATGCCATTTGTCTGTGTTTTCTCTTATTGAAAAAAACCTGTGCCCACAATCAGTTCAGTGTAGCAGATAGTCATACATCTTGAAAAGAAATCTCACCTATTTGTTGTCTTGCAATTATGTCTGCCTTTTGCTTATTTCTAAGGAGGCACCGTGGTCGAGTGGTTTAGGCGGTCAACTCGTGATCCAGAGGTCGCGGGTTCGATCCCCGCTCGGCTCGGTGTTGTGTCCTTGGGAAAGACACTTTACTCCTATTTTCCTCACTCCACCCAGGTGTACAAGTGGGTACCAGCTCTGCTGGGGAAGTATCTGGCGACAGACTAGCGTCCTGTCACAGGGGTGGTGAAAAACCATCAGTTCGCTTAACGCTACAGAAACCGGGATAAGCTCCGGCTCTATGGGCCTTCTGGCTCGAAAGAACATACTTTTGCTTATTTCTAAGATGTGATGATAGGTTATTTTTTAAATCATTATATAATATGTAACCTCACACAAGTGGTTTCTCTCTACTACCTTGTTGTTTTCTCTAGCCATTATTTCTTTTTGTTCTTAAGAGTAGTACTTATAAAATGCAAAATCGGCAGAAGATGCATATTTGCGTGTGTGTGTGTGAGAGAGAGAGAGAGAGAGAGAGAGAGAGAGAGAGAGAGAGAGAGAGAGAGAGAGAGAGAAGAGAGAGAGAGAGAGAGAGAGAGAGAGAGAGAGATTGCCTAAAGCAAAGCCTCATTCAATTTGTTTATTTATTTAAACCACATTTAGTCAAGGCAGATTCCTCTGCGTGAAATTCAGGCTGCTCTCCCCGGGAGAGCGCGTCGCCACAAGAGCAGCGCCACCCTTTTTTTTTCTATGATGTCGGAGGTTAATCACACATCTATGCAGGGTAATGCCGATATTGATAGTTGTCAGTGTCGTTCTTCTTTTTCACAGGTTTTGTCTTGTGGTTCTTGCTCTCGTTATTGTTTATGATGACAGTAATGACAAGGGTAATGACAATGATGACAAGAATAGTGATTTTTTTCATCTTCTTTCGTGTCAAGTTCTTTTTCCCCCCTTCTTTTCCCCTGCAGGGAAACACATCAGTGTGACGGCGGAGGCTTTCGAGTTCCTGGACAAGTATCTGTCGGATGAAGAGGGAGGGGAGAGCCACAGCCCTCCCAAATCACCCATGTCGGCAGGTATGGTCACCTGCTCACCAACACGTGTCTGTCTCAGTGTCTGTCTGTCGGTCTCTGTCCCTATCATAAATGTATAGTTTTATGGCCCAGGCCAAAAACTTTGTTAGTAAGCCAAGGGCCAAAGCCTAATTTAAAAAAAAATAATAATCTTGTTGGGCTTTAAGATGTTGTGGGGATGGCGCTTATATCTGGCAAGCTCCAAGTGAGAGGATGGGTGTGTTTGTGTGTGTATTTTTGAGTGTTGTGTGTGGTGTTGTGTCGTTTGTATGTGTGTATACATGTATGTATATAATAATAATAATGCATGGAATTTATATAGCGCTGAATCTTGTTAAGCAACAAATCAAAGCGCTCAGATGACTTTTTTTTTATATAGAGGATAAAGGAATAAGCACTCATGTGCTTTTTTTTAACATCCAGTCCCCGTGTGTATCCAGTTTTGTAAATTTTGTCATCTGTTCCCACCGGCACACAATGGCCTACTCTTTCGAAAAGCGGAACAGGATTTAACGTGTGCGCAAGATGTTCTGCAGGCGTTGCACACGGGGCCTCGGTTTATAGTCTCATCCGAAGGACTTTGACATTCAGTTGATTTTTTGTCAAACTGGGAAGAAAGGGCGAGGCTGGGAATCGAACCCAGAACCTCACGGTTTACTTGTTGGCAGGCAAACGTCTTAACCATCCTGCCACCTTCCCTCCTTATATACATCTCTGTGTGTTTAAGTATCTGCATATATGTGTGTGTGTACATGTGTGTGTATGCGCGCGCGTGCTGTGACCGAGCTTGGATGCTTGTGGTGCGCGCGTGTGTATGTGTGCATGCACAATATAAGAGCGTGCCTGCATATTGCCATATTTAAACAGTTGCTGTTGGTGCTTGTGTCCTGATACATGAGAGCCAGCGAGCGAGCGTGCGGAAGCTTGTGTGCCAGTTCCCCGCGCCTGTTAATTCCTATGACACATCGATATTTGATACCCACTATGTGTAAATAGATCCTGCACAAAGCACCAACGAATACTAGAGCTTAATGCATGATTCACTGACAAAGCAAAGGGAAAATTGGGGGGGGGGGGGAAGGCACAAAAAGCAAGAGGGGGGAGGGGGGGGGGGGGGGGGGGGGGGCAGGGTAGAGGGGTCAATGACAGTGTTTTGCAAACACCCTGCTTGGGGGTATCTCAGGTGTATATGTGAGTCATAGAACATTGGTGCTCTGTTCAGTGTAGGAAAGGATAAGGCTCTATGATGACTTTATTTCTACAGCTGAGAAAGAACAAGAAGGCAGAAAAATGGTAGAAAGAAAAGCAGAACGAACGAAAGACACCAAGGAGAGAGAAATAAAGACAAGAAAGGAGGAGAGACTAAGCTCCTTTGAAGAGAATGTACTGTTGTTGTTTTTTTAAAAGTCTCCTATTAGCTCTTTCACCCTTAACGCGATCTTTTTTCTTTTTTTAAAAATGGTATTCTTTGCTTTTGCTTTTATGATTTTTCCCTCGATCGTTTCTGTGCCTAAGAAAATCTTGTTAACTTCTCTGTGTGCGTGCATGCGTTCGTGTGTGTGTGTTATTCACTTTTCGTCGAGGATACTGGAATAAGCAAACGTGTGCTTTTTCTCATCCAGTCCTCGTGAGTATGCACACACAATCTGTGTGTGTGTGTGTGTGTGTGTTGTCAGGGGTGAGAGAGAGATAGAGGGAGGGAGGGAGAGAGGGAGGGGGTGTGAACGAGGCAAACTGACTTATAGTGGGTATGCAGTCTTTTTTTTCTTTTCCATTAAGGTTTGCCAACCTTTGCCAACAAAGCGATCGTTCAATTTCAATAGATAGCAAAGCCACTCATGTCAAAACAAACATGTCAAAGTGTCTCATAAAAGTCTTATCTGTTTCGTTAGAAATCATAATTTCAAACACCAATCCCTCAAAGCCGAAGAAAACGTTTAGACCACGAATGAACAAACCGTGAGCCGTCTGGTGTATAAAACCCTCACACTTACAAACACACACACACACACACAGAGCGCTTGAAGCGCTTTGATTTGTTTTTTTGCAAGATATAGCGCTGTATGAATTCCATGTATTATTATTATTATTATTATTATTTAAAACACACACAAACAACACACACACACACACACAAGGAATACAGCTGCGATCGAGCTTACGTCAAGCTTTGATGATTGGAAGCATTGCATAAGTCCCTTTTATATTTTTGGCTGCATTGCTTAATATGTCAGACCGACCACTCAACACTAGTTTTTAAATCTCTCCTGTTTGTTAGTAAGCCTGTCACTCATGATCTAGGCAGGCTTGATATCACCACCGGTTCGTTTTTTGTTTATTCTTTGTTTATGTTTTGTTTTTGTTGTTTTGGTATTTTTGTGTATCATTGTGGGGTGTTTTTTTTCGGGAGGGGGGGGAAGCGGGGTGAATTTTTTTTTTTTTTTTTTTTTTTTTTTTTTTTTGGGGGGGGAGGGGATTTTTGTTCCTCGGCTACAGCTCTGAGGATCACCACCGCTGAAATTTTGTTAATGCGACCGGTTTTGCCCACCATGAAGGTAGCCGCATTCCGACTTCGTGAATGGCGATTTGTTTGATACTCATTTAAAATTCTTTGGTGTCGAGAAGAAGAAGAAAAAACGGTTAGCTCACAGCAGGCATGATAAATACTAATCTGAGCAAATGTCCAAATCTTAAATTTCTAGTTTTAGCCCATTGTGTTTTTTTCAAACTTCAAGATTCAGTCGTTCAAGTACATCCCAGGAGGGGAAGTAAACAGCTCTCCTAAAGCTCCCCCACCCCCACCCTATGTCCCCACATCCTTTACCTCCACCACCAGGCTACAAATACACCAACGGTATGTGGTGCGACCTGGGGGTCTTTAACCTGTATAATCTAAAGGTCGTGAACGTGCTCGGATGTGGGTTTTAAAGAGCATGTGGGTTTACAGCTCGGTTTGGGGAATCCTTCCATTGCAGAACGCTACGTGTGCCTGTGGTTGGCTTTCCACAGATTGCCATCCAAACGTGCTGTCTGTCTGTCCGTCAGTCAGTCAGTCAGTCAGAATTTGTGTGTCTGTCTGTATTCTCTCTCTCTCTCTCTCTCTCTCTCTCTCTCTCTCTCTCTCTCTCTCTCTCTCTCTCTCTCTCTCTCTCTCTCTCTCTCTCCTCTGTGTGTGTGTGTGTGTGTGTGTTTTGTAAGTGTGAGGGTTTTATAGATCAGACGGCTCACGGTTTGTTCATTCGTGGTCTAAACGTTTTCCTCGGCTTGGAGGGATTGGTGTTTGAACAGTTTTCTGTTATTGCATTCATGCACGTTCCTGTGCTTGCGGCTGGAAGACCATTTGTATTCGATCTGGATACGAACTTCCTGCCGGCGTTGTCCCTATATTTGTTTTTGTTTTTTGTTTTGTGAAATATTAATATGTAAGAATCGGTAGGGCCTTTGGAGAGAGGGAGGAGAGAGAGAGAGAGAGAGAGAGAGAGAGAGAGAGAGAGAGAGAGAGAGAGAGCCTCTAAGCTCTTAATACTTTAATAGTACATCAGCCAAAGGCCACAACACTTCAAATTGGAGAGGAGGTTGGGTGGGGGGAGGCAACAGAAAAGAAAGTTGTTTCACAGATACAATATTGATTCAGCTGCAAATTTGCACTGGTGTGTGTATGTATACTTAACGTTCTCTGTCAGCAGCAGAGGTTTGGGGGGGGGGGGGGGTTGGTTGTTGTTTTACTTTTGACTTGGTATGGTTATACTCTTCCTAATTCTGTTTCCATCACCAGTGACCAACATAACTTACTAGAGAGAAAAACACACACAGAAACATCCTGAGAATAGTGATCTTGTGCCACAAATTTAAGTTGCTGTAAACAGACGAAGATCGAGGTGTCATCTTTCTCTTGATCAAATGAGAGACAGAGAGAGAGAGAGGACCCAGTTATTCGGTATTAAATAGAGGAAATATCGTTTTAACTGAGTTGGGCCTCCTTGCAGTAAAATGATGCGCATGCGGACTCTTTATCACATTCGGTTTTTGTTCTCGCTTTTTTTTTGTCTTTATTTTTCAGCCTTTAGAGTTCAGATCTGAAATGAAATCAGATGAAAAAACAGACCGGTGTGGTCATTAATTTAATCCGTGCATTTTCAGTCATGTACTGTTCAGTTGGAAAAAAGGACTTGCTGTTTTATTTGTTCCAGTGTGTGTTATTTCACTTCTCTTTTAAAAACGCTGCTACTCTTTAATCTCTCTCTCCCTCTCCCTCTCTCTCCCTCTCCTCTCTCTCTCTCTCTCTCTCTCTCTCTCTCTCTCTCTCTCTCTCTCTCTCTCTCACTCGGTGTGTGCGTTGTGTGTTGTGGACATCCTGTTCATATGTTGTATAAAACAACTTTTATGTAGCCGGTTTTATCCTTTCTTGTTATTATTGTAGTTCTTGCTGATCTTATCGTCCAGTCTATAATCTTCGTATTTTTCATTTTCAGGTGGCGATGAGCTGATGTATTGAGACTGTGAGGAATGGATGGATAATTATGACAGTCCAGGTGAAACTGCTGATCACATCCGCTCGTCAGTGGAATGGAAAGAAGACTACTGAAACCCAGGCTGTCGTCTGCTTCCTGAATCAAAAATCTACCTCCTGTGCAGCTGTTGGCCTTAGTCTCGGTTGGGAATGGACCCAGACACGCACTCTCGCCTGCGCGACCGCGCGCGCGCGTGCGCACACACACACACACACACACACACACTCGCACTCACGCCACCACCACAACCACCACGACACCACACCACAGTGAACACACACACACACACATCCGTCAACAACTGTAATCTTTGTACGTGCCTATCAAGAACGGAAGGGCCTGGTTGACAGACTTAGTGTTTTCTGTTTGTAATATTAAATGGATTTTTCTTCGTTGTTGTTGTTGTTTCTTTGTTATTTGATGGATTAGGATTTACAGGGAGTGAGAGAAGAATCACATGAACTACTCACACTTTGTGAAGTGCTGATACAGTGTACGTTATTGGATACAGTGAGTTCATTACTTCGGTGCAAATAAAACGTACCCAGATTAATTGACGTTTACGGAGGGTGCTGCTCGTTTGTTGATTTTCAGTTGTCATAGTTGGTCTTTGCTTGTTTCTGGCTTTTAAACACGGTATTGTCATTGGTCTACTAGGGCTTTTCTTTGATTTTTCTTTTACGTTAAATAATCTTTGTCATGTCCTCTTGTTTTTCCTGTCTCATCTGTGACATGCCTGTCCCGCATTTCTCGCCACCCCACCCATATCATGTCAAATCCTCGAACCGGAGGTCTACAGGAAGCTTATCAACGTTAAGCCGCCATGGGGCCTCCAACCAGGGGGGTCCTGCATTGGAGCTGAGACTTTTCAGTGGTCTTCATTGGTGCCTGTTATCAGCTAACATATTACGCAGGACACCACCTGCCATAACCCCTGCTGACAACAGTCACGGCTTAGACATGGAGCAGACTGAGTCAGACACCCACCTGGGGTGGTGGCCACTACATCGGCCCTCTATAACATTCTCCCATGAACCTCCGGCCCCTAAGGCTCCGACATCAACTCACCACAGGCATGGAAGTGTCAGGGAAACTGAGACCGAGGTCATCGTAAAAGCAGGGAAACAAGGATCAATAAATCAGATATAACTGTCCTGTGATGATCAGTTATGATGAGGATGAATGATGATTCTATGAAAGTGCGCCGGCTTTGAGACTGCTTGACAGGGCTGTATTCAACGCTTCCTATCATGGCATGATTATCCTGGCGCCAGGAAGAGATGTATACACCTGCAGTGAGGGTCAAGTCATTTGAGTAGTCCCCTAAAAATCGCATCAGTCAAGTGGATGATGCTGATTGTAAACACACAGCAAACTCACTCTGGGTAAGAGCCGACCAGAGTTTGAAAAACCCCATAACTGATTGGATTTGAGCTTGCAACTTTCCAGCCAAGAACACTGCACCATAGGCGCTGGTCCCTGATCGTTGCTGTTTTTATACATGATCTTGGGTCATATCCTCTTACTAAATTCATAGAACTATGTAAGTTTGTCAAACTTTTGGTCGAATAGAAAGCACAGTCATCATAATGATTGGTCTAGGATGTCATTTTGTGTGTGTCTGCATTCATACATGTATACAGACTCGCCTGCATGCGCTAAAGAAATAGATGAAGAAGAGATAGTGTGGTATTCAAAATGTGCATCTTTGTGAGCATGTGATTCGAGCAGGAAGAAGTAACGGCCAGTGCTATTGAGTAGCATTCTCAATACTGTACATAAGATGACATTGAACAACCTCATGTTGAATAACTTACCATTGTGCATCACTTTTCCTATTTTAACTTATGTACATAATATCAATCGCAATTGTCTACAAAACCTGTATCAACACGTTCATAAGTTTGCCTTTTCTTGACTTGATTATGAGAGTAAAACATTGTTTTACCATCTCAAGTCAGTCGTGTGTGTGTGTGTGTGTGTGTGTGTGTGTGTTTGAAAACATTTTAATGCAATTTTTGCTAAAACCGCATCCTCTTCAGATACCAAATATCATAGGATCATGAATTATATATAAATATTGCCTTCGATGTATGTGTTCATTACGATGTTTATTCTAAGCAGCAAAGGCCAATAACTTTTTATGACCAAAAATTACCTGTTTTATAATACAAATATTTTCCAAGCATCACAAATGTATATAAGTTTGCACTGCAAGATTACTTTGCGATCAAAGAAACTTTTGTTATAAAATAAAGTGCAAATTTTCGTTTGCACATTAAGTGCGTGGTACGCCAAATGTAAATAGTGAACACTTTCTTTGCAAGGTTTGTGATGTAAGGTTGTGTGTGTGTGTGTTGGTTTCCTGTCGTGCTTGTTACAATTTGTTTGTTTCAATGCTGTTTTGTTTGGCTGGTTGTTTCAGTGTTATGTTTTTTGCTTGTTTGGAGGAAGCAGCAAAGAGGTCTTGCAAATTGTGTTGCGACTTGATCACTGTTGACAATAACGTTATGTTTTGTGTTCTTATGCATTCAATGTTCTTAGGGAAATAATGGACTTTTTCTGGGTGATTTATTTGACGCTTATCCCACTGTTCCTGAAAGAATCTAATTCCATGTCCTCTCTCTTTGTTGAATGAAAAGACAACATTGGTTTAAGAATGTCAGTAATCAGTCTTAAGCACTGGTACTAGTGCTGCTACTGATGCTGCTATCTTTTTAATTATTAACGTCAGCGTCATGATTCATATCATGATTGTCTTGTTATTGCTGCTGCCAATAATGATGATGATGATGAGCAGGAGGATTATAATCGTGATGATGATATCACTTAGTCTCCGATTTTTGTTTTCTTGATAGAAGCTGCATACTTTCTTCATCCTTCCTGGTAGGAAAATCACATAGGCTAAGGGAAAAAATGCCAGATCAATTGCATTTTCTTTTCATTTGGAAGTCTGATCTTCAGTCATTTTCACTATCATAGGTTCTTCTTCTTTTCCTCCTCCTCCTCCTCCCTCCTCCTCCTCCTCCTCCTTCTTCTTCTGGGTGTTGTTATGCTCATGTTGTAGCGGCCTTGATAATCTTTATAACAAACAGTAAAAACGCTATCAGCATCGCACTGGACCCCAGAAGGAAGGCGAAAGAAAGGAAGACCAAAAGCAACGTGGAGGAGGACTGTAGAAAGTGAGATGAAGGCCATGCAGCACTCTTGGGGATCAGTGACTAGGTTGGCCCAGGATAGGCAGGAGTGGAAGCGCTTTGTTGCTGCCCTACACACCACTGGGTGTAATGGTTAATGATAATGATGAAAAACGCTATGATTTTTGCAGCTAATCTGATGTGTATGTGGTTCATCAAACAAAGAAAACAATAACTGCAGCTATAACGTCTTTGTCTCCCTATGTGCAGTTGTTATACAGGAGTGTACATACCAAAAAAAGATGTGCCTCATATGTTTATTTCGTATCATATGCGAGTATTTGTGTAACGTTGTATACTCTGATTGACCCCAATGGAGGTGTTACCATTTGGGGGGGGGGGGGGGGGGGGGGGGCGTAATTTGGAGTCCACAAAACGGTGTTCTGGAAATATTGTTTTCACTCACTTTTCATGGGTTATGTATTTTTTCTTCTTTTATTGTGTCTTCTTTGTTCATTTACTGTTTTGTCCATTAATTGATCTCTCTCCCCCCCCCCCCCCCTCTCTCTCCTCTCTCTCTCCTCCTCGATATTGTTATCCTAAGTCATATTTTTGTAGCTGACTATTTGTTATACAGTAACATGTTGTCGTTACTATTGCTTTTACCCCCACCAAAATACTAAGCAGTTCGGCAACCCCCTTCATGTATGGGCCAATGGCCTTTTTGTGAATAAATCCTTCGAGTTCTCTCTCTCTCTCTCTCTCTCTCTCTCTCTCTCTCTCTCTCTCTCTCTCTCTCTCTCTCTCTCTCTGTGTTCATGGAAGATGAGAGTGCTGGAAGCTGTTCTCATTTCATGCATTTCTTTGCTTTATGATTCTTCATGGCTGTCATTTCAAGTGGTATGTTAAAGGATGAAGGTCGTGTTGTTTTCCACAGGGAGTGTCCACACCCTGGGAGGATCATTTTAAAAAAACATCTCATTTGAGCTGTCCACTTTACGACAAGAATTAGTTTCCAACACACGTCTGTTGAATGTTATTGTGCCTATTTTCTGTTTTTTTAGCAGTTTCTGCTTTTTTTTTAATCGTTTTTTAGCATTCATATTGATAATGAATTTGTTGAAATGGTCAGTACATTTGGATTTTATACTGTACATCAACTGCTGACATTCGTGTAAAACTGAAAATAATATATGCTACTGTGTGTGTGAGTGTGTGTAACAATAACAATGTGTGTGTGTGTTGTGTGTGTGTGTGTGTGTGTGTGTGTGTGTGTGTGTGTGTGTGTGTGTGTGTGTGTGTGTGTGTGTACACTTTCGTGATATCAGATCAACAATTTATTGAAATGCTCGCTTGATGAAGGTGCTTTACCTGGCTTCCGACGTCATAATAATGATTTCTATTTCTTTAGTATCATCTTGCCACATAATGCAGCAATATCATTTGCACATACACCGTCATCATGGCTCTGCCCCCCCCCCCCCCCCCCCCCCCCCCCCCCCCCCCCCCCCCCCCCCCCCCCCTCTCCTCCCAACTTTCATTAAACTTACTTTTGCCACTTTTATTGGAAATATGTACTAATCGATTTTTTATGAAAGATCTGTATCCAGTAGTCAGAGAAATATAGAATAAAAGTTCATTGAAAATATATTATTGTGATGACATCATCTTGCCAAATATACATTTTAATCAAGCTTTATATACATTTAATAAAACACTCTGTGTGTGTGCCCGTGCGTGCGCTTGAGTGCGTGCGTGCTAGTTAAAGGGTGTGCTTTTACATGTGTGTGTGTGTGTGTGTGCGCGCGCGCGCATGCGTGTTCGTGTGTATGTGTGTGTGAAGAAAAGTTGTCAGCAAGTTAGCACGTGTTGGTGACTGAAAATGGTGGGTGTATGTCATTGATTGCGTTGCATCCTGTGCCAGTCTTTTCATTCATGTTTATAGACATCATTTTTGTTTTGTGTTTTACATCCATAATCATCTCTAAAGCCAACAATATTTTTCGATAGTCTGGTCGTTTGCATCTATTTTGCAGGTGATAAACTCATAATCAATAACTATGTATCTGATATATTTAAATCACGAAAATAAATACATCAGATGTACCACCAAGATATACTCCAATAAAATGAAATAAAAGATACATTAATGTGTAACAGTGTTTTGATTTATATGAGTGTGTGTGTGTGTTGTGTGTTGTGTGTGGTGTGTGTGTGTCTGTCTTCATGTTTTGGTTCATCTGCTGACATCCAGCCTATCTCTGGTTCTTGTCTGTCTTGTCTCTGTCTCTGCTCTTCTCTCTCTCTCTCTCTCTCTCTCTCTCTCTCTCTCTCTCTCTCTCTCTCTCTCGTGTGTGTGTGTGCGTGCGTGCGTGCGTGCGTTTGTGTGTGTAGTTTCCTGTTACTCCTTTGCGCGCACAGCAGAGACAACACAACACACAACAACACCCCTAATACACACTAGATGAGATGATTGTTATCATGATAAACCCTGAATGACGGAATCGTCGATGGATGAGTCATTGAAGAAAATGCACCACATTACCAGAGCTAAAAGTCAGGGGGTTGGATTCCTATACGAACTCGGAAAATTTCTCAATAGCATGCAGAGGTCCCTTTGAAAACTTGTCAGAGAGGGCCGCGCTTACATGGAAACAAGCAGGCATCCAAACAAGAAAAAAAAATTAAATAACGGGTGCCGCTGCTTTTGTGGCGACGTGCTCTTCTTCTTCTTCTTCTTCTTCTTCTTCTCTTCTTCTTCTTCTTCTTTCTTCTTCTTCTTCTTCTTCTTTCTTCTTCTGCCAGGGGAGCGAAGCGACCACAATCAACAAGCTGATTATTCTGTCACTTTTGGAGTAGCCCGAATTTCACAACGAGAAATCTGCTGTAAATGAAAGTGATATACAATATAATACAACACAATACAATGCAATACAATGCAATGCAAAACAGTATAACGACATAAAACAATAATTCGGATAATTATAATGCCGCACAAAACTCGGGCGTCGTCTCAAAAGTTTAAGTCGGCTTATTTGATCGCACTACTTTATAAAAAAAGGAGGCACCGTGGTCGAGTGGTTTAGGCGTTCAACTCGTATCCGAGTCGCGGTTCGTTCCCCGTGGCCGGTGTTGTGCCTGGAAGACACTTACTCCTATTTCTCACCAATGTCAATGGGTACCAGCTCTGCTGGGTGTATCTGCGCAGACTAGGTCTGTCACAGGTGGTGAAACCATCAGTTCGCTTACCCACATGAAACAGGATAAGCTCGGCTCTATGCCTTCTGGCTCGAAAGAACTCTTATACTTTGTATAAAAAAAGTCATGTTTCATCCTCGTTGGGTACGTGACCTGTGTCGAGTACCAGCAGTTTAAAAGCATCTCATCTGCATTGTGTACTTCTGTCAGGTCTGCTGTTATGGGCCAGTGTTCACAGCATCAGACTGATGCGTTCCGTTATGTCCACTTTTTTGTATGTATGTAAAACATGGACCATAAAAGCTAATCTTGAAGAAGGATGAGAATGAGACGAGATCTTCGCAAAACCCTGATCTCGTTCGGATTACGTAACTAGAAGAATGAAACCAGATGGAACACCCTCGCGTTACACAAGAGCCTGTCATTAAAAAAGAAAAAAAGAAAGAAAGAACAGAAAAAAGAAAAGACGCAAACTGAAGTGGTATAGACACGTCACAGGAACATCTTTACTGGCCAAGACTGTCCTACAGGGAACACAGTATAGGAAGAGGCAGACTTTGTTGTTTTTTAATGGGAATACAACATCAGAGAATGGATTGGCTTTGAGTGGAACGACATACTACGAGAGCTGAGAATCGCGAGGAGTGGAGGAAGCTGGTTGCAAAATCTTCAGAGGTGCCGCAACAGTCGACCAGCCTACGGAATAGGTGAAAGTGAAGGTGAATGTAGTTTTGCTCCCCTATGAGAATGCTCACTTTTTGCCAGGGAAAACTCTCTTGTTATACTGGTTCTTTTAGACATAATAAAACAAAAATTATGGAACATCGAATTAGCGTCTTGTGCGACAGACTAGCACCCAGACCAACCTTCACAGCCTAGGATGGAGAAAGTTAGATCTTAGACGAAAATCTAACCTGTGATCGCTTGCTTTCTAGACAGGAGTGTTACTTCTAAAATATCATTCATCTTTGTGTTCATTTTGCGTGTACTGAGCCTGAGACATCAGCAGTCTGTTGTACAAGATTCAAAATGATGTAAGGAAGAACACTAAAGAAATGAGCATCATTAGCCTGATCCCAGGTAAAGCCTAGATTGATACAAACCACCAGAGATTTCCTGACTAAGCTAATGACTCTCCAGGGTTGGAGTAGAGCGGGGACAGCTGATAAAAGTATGTTCCTGGATCTTTCAAGAGCCGTCATTTTAATTTCCCCACGTATGATAACAGATACTGGGCCAACGCCGATAAACGTGGGGAGGAAAGCGAGTACAGGTAAATAACTAAACCTTTGCCCTTCATTGTTATAAATTGATTTTTTAACTACCCAAGAAAATGTAGGCCTATACATGGAATTGTTGGATAGCAGCATTACTGGCAACAAATCAACCACACACACACACACACAACACACACACACAACAGATATATATATATATATATATATATATATATATATATATATATATATATATATATATATTATATATATACATACATGCATATATATAATACATACATCACACATACATACATACAGACAGACAGACAGACGGATATTCAGTGGTTAGTATGCCCGCTTCTTTCTACCATTACCCATATCTGAAGCGTGCACGATAAATAAACAGCCCCAGGACATAATTATCACTAGCCAAAGACAACACTTTCCCCCTCCATCTTAAAATGAATAAATGACTAAATGAATGATGCACAGCAAGGAATGACAGGCTTCCAGAGTGTGAGTCCAGCTAGTGTTACAATCTGTGGACAAAAATGACGTGCGTTAAAACACTTAATAAAGCCTACTAAAACCAACTATGTCAGCAACAAGGAAACAAATTTAAGAGAGAACTAGCAACAGCACTTGTAGAAATTACAGTCACAGACTACGGATACACTATCGATAGTTGGGGTCTCGCTCACACATGAATGTCAACACTCAAAGTAGCATGCACTATCAGCCATGTAATAATAATAATAATAATAATAATATATGGAATTTATATAGCGCTGAATCTTGTAAAAAACAAACAAATCGAAGCGCTTGCACTCAATCATTTACAGGCATGCAACTCTCCTTAAACATAATGAGAAATCCATGCGCGCGCACTACGCACGCACACGCACGCACACACATACACACACACACACACACACACACACACGGAACAACACTTAGACGGTGAAAGATGCTGTTGAAAATTAGGGACAGATATGTGGGGGGAAAGTCTCAGGTAGGAAATAAGTGTGTTTTGAGGCTGGATTTGAAGGAATCAAGTGAAGGCTTTTGACGAAGTGAAAGAGGGAGGTCATTCCAGGTGGATGGACTAGAAACAGAGAAGGAGCGACGGCCAACAGTGGTTTGTTTGAATCTGGGTGTTCGAAAGCACAAAGTATCTGCGGCTGAACGAAGGGAACGGGATGGAGTGTACAGGTGAAGACAGTTACAGAGATAAGAGGGTGCAGATTTGTGGAGACATTTGAAACAGAGGGTATTGATTTTATACTGCAGTCTTTGTGAGACAGGCAACCAGTGAAGAGATCGCAGAAGAGGAGTGATGTGTTCAGATTTTTTCTTTCTTAGGACCAGTCGAGCTGCAGAGTTTTGTATGCGTTGAAGAGAGTGGATAGATGATGCTGGTAGGCCAGCCAAAAGAGAATTACAGTAGTCTAAACGTGAAAGAATAAGAGATGTGACAAGCTTGGAAGTTGCATCAGTGGACAGATACTTGCGAATCGCGCTTACGCGCCGTAATTGATAGTAGCAAGACATTAACATTGCAAACGCGCATATAAACACTGTATTTCAAGAGGGACAATGACAATGACAAATTCTTTTATTTCGAGGATAATGAATAAGCACACATGTGCTTTTTTACATCCAGTCCCCGCCCGTTAGGGATACATCTTAATAATAATAATAACCCAATACTTATACAGTCTCACAATAAAAACAAGGGGAAATAACCCTTTTCAAAACAGCTCCCCCCCCCCCCAACAACCCCCCACCCCAAAGCAAGCAAATAAAAGAAAACCATAAAAATACCCCACCCCCACCCCCCAAAAAACCTTAACCAAAACAAACAAACAAACAAAAGAGAAGGAAAAACCAAACCAACAAAGATGATAAAAAAAGAGAAAAACAGACAGACAACAACAACAAGAACAAGAACAACAACAGAGCCAAGAAAAATAACACAACCAAACTTAATAAGTCATAAAGATAAACATCTACACATTGTCAAATGGTACACATACATACACATACACAGGGAGGGAGGGGGAGCGAGAGACAGAGAGACAGACACAATGAATGAATGAATCTTTATTTTTCAAGGGTAACAGAATAAGCATAGGCATACTTTTTTTCATCCGGCCCTTGCCCTGATTAGGGACTATCAACAATACAAGGGAAAGCCCTACTACAACAATGACAACATGCTTTATAAAAAAAATAAAATAAAAAGATAAGTGTATATCTAACAATACATAATCCCTGACTTGAAAATTGATTTCAAGAGATACATAGATTTTTTTTTTGGAGAAAAGAGATATGCGTGAATACTGATACACTGATTATAATTAGGTAAGAGAGAGAGAGAGAGAGAGAGAGAGAGATGCGTCTTTGGATTCAAGGACACGAACTCTCATCCACGAGAGGTCTAAATTGTTAGTCTCCCTTACGCGAAGGCCCTAGGCAATCGCTTCCGGATCGAGATACACGCACGGTGCGTGAAGTAGAGTGCAAGGTGTGGTAAGTTGACTGCTTCACAACGCAATCGAGACATTTCCCCTTTTCAGTGTTATTGCATTTTTCGACATTAATCTTTACAGTTTGTTAGTAGCCCATCTCTTACCCAAAAGTCTACTCCCAATCCCCCAAAGCCACGTCAGTTATTCCAGTTCCAGATCACCAACAGCCAAAATTATCCCATGAGTAACCAGTTCTGTAGGATCCGGCATTAAAACCTGCCGAGTTTGTAAACATTTTCGATTTTGGCTTTTGCAGAACTGGGACATTTCAGCGAACATCAATGGCGAACGAAGTAGTGCTATTTTTGGCCGTGGGTGTAGTTTTCGCCGGCGTCACCATCAACTTTTCCATTCACAAAATAGAAGAAGGTAGGTTGATGGTTTTGGAAGGTCGTGGAAGATGCGAGGTCAGAGATCATTAATCTTGTTGTTCAGGGGATGTAATATTTATATAGCATTCAGATTTATCTTCTCTCTTCACTTGAAAGAAGCTTTGTTTTTGTTGGTACTTGTAGTTTTGTTTTCATTTGCAATTGTATAAGTACTATAAAACATAAAAACTATATTTGCAGACAAATTTATATCCTTTGTTGTTGTGCATTCCCCAGCTTTACACACAGGGGGGTCTCCCAGAACATTCACTCTGACTCACTCATCCCACCTGGGAATCACTGTGAGATAGGAAGTAGCCTACACCAGATGAGAAGTTTGTGTGTATGACTCTTTTCAAGCACCTCGCCATATAGGAGAGTGCAAGTTGTTAATGTTATGTTAAGAGCATGTCATGGCTGAAGGCAATCTCAACACATTTTACAAGTTAACAACATTTTAGTGTAGGCCTTTGCAGTTAGCTGACATCGGTAATTGACACAGCTTTTGGCCTGGGCCAATTTATGTCCTTTATGTTTAGTTGTTTTTTGTGGGGGGGGGGGTGGGGGGGGGGGGGTATTGGTTTTTTTCTTGGGGGGAGGGGGGGGGGGGCTTTTGTTTCATTCCTCAGCTTGAGATAAGGGGTTCAGCTATGGTGAGAGTGGTAGTTGCATTCCTACTTTGAGCCAAATTGAGGATGACTGATGTCTAAAACAATATGACACCACTGTGCATGCAGTTTTTGTTCATTTTAAAATGTTTTTTGGCCTGCATTCTTAATCAAGTTACTGCCACAAAGTGCTTTCTCTTCTGAGAGGCAGAATAGGTTGGCATTTGTTCGTACAAGGGCCTAAGTTTTCAGTCTCATCTTAAGGATTTTCAGGGGAATGGAGTGAGTACTGAGTATCTAGAGTCAGTGCTGATGTTGACTCCAGGGGAAAATCTCCTTGAACAGGTGTTTCAGTGGTGGCTCAAACCTGGGTGGGGAAAGTCAACAGCCAATAATACAATAGTGATAATAAAAATGTATGAAAAATGAAATTAATATAATAACACTAAATCTTGTATTTAAGCAAACATATCAAAGTGCTTGCATTCAAATTATTTAGTAGTGATTTACACAAATGTAAGTCCACAAATAATAGGATCGACAGATATCTAATCTATGAGCACATACACAAGCACGCACACACACACACACACACACACACACTCTTACTGACTTAGGCAGGGAGATGGAGGTGGGTGTTGAAAAGTAGAGACAGATATGAGGGGAATATCTCTGGTAAGAAATAAACTTGTGCATTTTGGGGCTGGATTTGAATAAACTAGAGATGGTCCAAGGAAGAAGTACCAGAGAGATCAACACCTTGCATGAAATCTGTTAAATATCTATGTGATCATTCATTTTTTGCTCTTGTTTTCACCAGAAAGATGTCATGCTCAACTCACAAGTATTCTGTACGGTTGTGTTATGAAAATAACTAGAATATCTTGTAAGACTTGATCAACTCCCTAAAAACATGATGTAAGAGCTATAGATTGTGCTCAAGATCTTTGCAAAAAGTACATGACGGCTGTAAACAGCCAGTGTTCCCCACGTCATCAGTTCTGAACTTGAAATTGAATGCTCTACTTCAAGAAATTTTAACACTGTCATCAGTGCCATCTCTTTAGAGTGTCAAAACCTGAACAAACAGAATCAGACTAGTGTTTAAAATTATTCAGTTTGTAATCTTTCACAAGCACTCAAAATCATGGTAAAATAATCAACTAGTTGATTATAGTCTTAGTTGTTGTTTTTTTTACAGAAACAGGAGAAAGTGCTTTGGAGATTTTATTTCCTGTACAATACATTTATGATCTTCCTTGTCCTTAACTTGCTTTTTGATAGAAAACTTCACAACACACACACCACACACACACACACACACACACACAACACACACACACACACACACAAAAGGGATATCAACATTGTGAAAAGTTAACAAACTAGAAGTAAAGCTTTGATTTCATTAAATGATATCAGTGTGACGAAGTATCCCTGAAGTAAAGCAGTGCCTTTGTCTGATTGTGATTTTGACAGATCATTGTAAATATATATTCTTTATATTTATTCTTTTATATCAAGGATAATGGAATAAGCACTCATGTGTTTTTACATCCAGTCCCCGTGTGTATGCGATTTTGTAAATTTTGTCATCTGTTTCCACTGGCACACAATGCGAGTTATGTAGCCAGAGCTGAATTTGTTGATTTCAGATTAGTTGTCAAATGTTACCTGCAGTCCCATTATTCTGCTGAAAGTACATCACATGGTCAGAGTGTGCATTATTACGCATTAATCATTATCCTGTTCTTGGTATGCTGTGCTAGTCATAAAAGAAATAATATATGTTTGAAAGAAAATATTATTTGTTTTCTGTTACAGGTCATGTTGGAGTTTATTACAGGGTGAGATTTGTTTATAAATTTGTATCAGTTGACTTGAGATTTAAGGCAACAATTACATATGATTGTTACATTATGAAGAAAACTTCTAAAAATATTTTATTTGATGTGTGTGTGGTAAGTCAATATGTGGTTACCACAACGCCAAGATCTGTTTGAGAGATTAAAGTGATCTGAGTTAAAGACAAACAAACAAATAGCAACAACAAAAAGCTGCACAATGAACAAACAAATGCAAGTGCCTGATTAAGAGTACCTATCATGTTTATGAAAAAGTACATGTGTACAGTTATGATTGGATAGAAGACGTTTCTCGAAACATACAAAATACAGAAGTTATTTTGAACAGTTTGTCTATAAAGTTTGTTACTGTAAGTGTAACTGTAAGGTGCCCTATAGTTCTTGGAATACTTTCTTTTTTTTGTGATTATTGTTGCATGCAGTGGAATGATGTTACCTGGGTATATAAAACTAAAAGGAGGGGAAAGCACACCGGTCAAACCATGTAGTCTCATGTGTGGCTGGCATGTGGAAAAGTGGCCACTGTTTTGACAATAGATTAGCGTCACTTCCCCCAGGGCTATGTATAGCTGTCCTCTTTAGGAACATGGAAGGTAAAGCAGCAAGGCAGTGTGGAGGGCACAGCCTTCATCATTGACCTCAAAGAGAAGCTGAAGTATATGTTATGCCTCAGGAGAAGAGAAACCAACAACATTTTTGTTTTCAATTTATAAATTTTAAAAATTTCCAAAAAGGATGGGAAGGAAATGCAACAGTACTTGAAGAATTGTCTATGGTTCCATAATTTCAATTAGGAATGGTGAATTTGTTCGATAAGTTAGAGCTCTTTGTTTATGTTGATTTCTTTTTTTTCTTTTTTTGGGGGGAGGGGTTGTTTTATGTATCTTTTTTTTATTTTTTACATTATGAAAAGTTAAACATAAGGTTTCAGTTTGTTTTAGGAAAACCCCCCCACATTTTTCAAATTATTGTGTCCAGCATTTCTCTATTTAGCTGGCTTACAGTGATATACTATACAATACTTACTCTATTGCCAAGTTACAGTGGAACACTGGAACGTAATGCTTCTTCTGGTTTGTTTGTGTACAGATGGGCAGGATATGATTTCATTATCAGCTGCCTTGTGTGTGTGTGTGTGTTTGGTGTTGGTAGGGAGGTGCCCTGTTGTCCTCCACCAGTGGTCCAGGCTATCACTTCATGTTCCCCGTTCTGACATCCTACAGATCTGTGCAGGTGGGTTTTCAGTGAACATGTCTGTTGTACAACAGTTGTCTTTATCACAGCTTCGGTTCAGAGATGATAGCATTCAGCGTGACAGTCGGTTTTTATCTGATGACCACTGTTACCTAAAGGAATATTGTATTGTAGTGTAGTAAAGCGTAGTGTAGTGGATCGGTGGTCTAGAGGTAACACGCCTGTCTAGAAAGCGAAAAGTCCAGGTCGGAAGTGTGTGGTGGTTTGAATCCTGTTTGGGCCCGAAACTTTTCCCCCATCCGTTAGACCATGAGTGGTGGTCTGGGCACTAGTCTTTTGGATGAGATGATAAACCGAGGTCCCGTGCAAAATTATTCAGCGCACGTTAAAGAACCCACAGCAACAAGAGAGTTGTCCCTGACAAAATTCTTAGAAAAAGCCACTCTGATAGGGAAACAGATACAGTTGCACACAAAAAAACCACCCAAAAAAAGGGTGGCGCTGCTCTTGTGGTGACTCGCTCTCCCCGGGGAGAGCAGGCCGAATTTCACGCAGAGAAATTTTGTGACTTAAAGTGGTATAAATAAATAAATAAAAATAAATAAATATATAGTGTAGTACAATGCAGTGCAGTGCAGTGTAATATAGTAAAGTGTAGTGTAGTGCATTGCACTGCACAGCAGAGTGCAGTGCATGTAATGTAGTATAGTGTAGTTTAATGTAGTGGCAGTGAAGTGTAGTGTAATGTAGTGAAGTGTAGTGCAATATAGTGTAGTGCAGTGAAAAGCAGTGTAATGAAGTGTAGTGTAATGAAGTGTAGAGTAATGTATTGTAGTGTTGTGTAATGTAGAGTACTGCTGTGCAGTGTGTGTGTGTGGTGTGGTGTAGTATAGTGTAGTGTTGTGTGTATGTGTGCGTGTGAGTGTGTGTGTGAGTGAGTGTGCATCAAGAAGAGCATTGGATATTATGTTTTTATCTTATCAAATGTTATTTATTCAGTGAAAATGAACTCTTAAAACATTGTTGATGTAATTGAACTGTCTGTGTGCTGTGTTTGTGTAATAGGACTGTGGTTTGATGTGGTTTTTTCCCTTCGACAGACCACTCTTCAGACAGATGAGGTGAAAAATGTCCCCTGTGGAACAAGGTAGGTAAATAAGTCATAAGTGGCAGACTCCTTCATTTTTGATAGTTTGATGAAGAAAATGTCATTAGGATGAGTTGTCCAATCATATGAAAAAAATACACACACGCCCGCACATACATATGCACAATCGCTCGCTCTCTCTCTCTCTCTCTCTCTCTCTCTCTCTCTCTCTCTCTCTCTCTCTCTCTCTCTCTCTCTCTCTCTCTCTCTCTCTCTCTCTCTCTCTCTTCTCTCTGACGTGCACGCACCGACACACACTCACACAAAACCCTTGGGTAGGTAATGTATAGGTAAAGCCTCATAAGTGTGACTTCAGTGTGAAGTAGGTTCATGGTATTGGTAAAGTATTTTCTTTTCATCTTCATCCCTTATGAAATGTCGTATCGATTGCCATGCTCATTTAGTTTTGTTGTTTCTTCTTTGTTTTCCCCCTTTTTTTCCTGAGTAATTCTTTTTTGTTTGGGATGGATAGCTTGATGACAAAAGTATTTCTTATTCAATGTACCATCTGGAAGTAAAAATTTGACTTTGCCTTTGATTAGGACATAATTTTAACTTTTTCTTTTCTTTCCAATTTTGTATTTGTTTATTCTGGATGTGTGGTTTAGCATATGGACAAAAACAACAACTCTCAGCATTGAAACTGCTTACCAGAAATTATTAAAAAGCTAAAAAACAAGAAAATGATACCCATAGCCACAGTGCTATGAGCTTTACTGTAGGAGAGAATGACATGTTTTGAACATGTATTTGTCTGATAGCTATTCATGTAGGTGAAAGTCCTGCTTTTTGTCTGTCCGAAGTGCTTCTCTCTATCTCACTCTCTCTCTCTCTCTCTCTCTCTCTCTCTCTCTCTCTCTCTCTCTCTCTCTCTCTCTCTCTCTCTCTCTCTCTCTCTCTCTCTCTCTCTCTCTCTCTCTCTCCTTCTCCTCTTCCTTTTTTTCATCTCTCTCTGTCTCGTGTTGAATATATATTGTACCTCATATTTCTTTAATTGCTCATCATCTTTTGTGTTCCAGTGGTGGCGTCATTATCTACTTTGAGAGGATAGAAGTGGTCAACAAATTGGACAGCAGTGCAGGTCAGTGCTGGACTTCAGTCCTTAAGGGATAGTGATGGGTGCAGTATCTTGTTACACTAACATCAGGGCATGACAGTATTGGACACATCAACACTAACTTGTTGAAAGTATCTGCCATGGGTACATTATTAGGTCTTGCTATGGTAACATTTTGATTATGGCAATTATGGATATATTGAGTTGGCTATGTGACTGGAGTACTTTGTTGCGATCATTTCAAACTAGAGTCTGGTTTCAGTAATACAAAGCTGTTAAAAGTTGTTGAAGAACTGTGGTGGACTTGGATTCATCTATCTTAGAGTAGCAGCAGGGAAAGAACTGAGTTAGATACAGCATCTTATTAACCCTTTTGTCCCCGATCTGGCCGCAGCCGACAGTAACGGCAGCTGCTGCTAGATTCCAATCCGACCGCAGCCGACAGTTGGTGCTGCCCATGTGGGCAGTACTTTTCCATCACACACAGACCTCGTGGTTTTCACACTGTGTGTCTGAAAATTGGTGGGGCGATGCAGGGAGGGTATCAGAGGGTACCAGTGATAAATTTAGACCACTAACATGCGTGTAGTGGGGAGGGAAGGAAGAAATAACAGCCAGCGACCGGAACGCTTTTCAATGGTGCAGCGTGGCGGAAAAAAATGGCGTTTTCTTTAGTAGCAGACGATTCATCTGATTAGCGAGACGATAAATTGAATGTTATTGTCTTGGAAGTAGAAACATTTGAACGAGAATGGTTAATTAAGTCCGATATTAAACGCTTACGAGGAAGAGGAGGAAGGAAATGCTGCAGTTAGGGAGAAGAGAGAGCCTGAAAATAATGTGCTACTCGGAACATTCCTGACCTGTGCTACACACACAGACTGTGGAGAAATTTGACCTCCCCGCCGGTCCGCGGCATAGGCGCCTGAAAACGATGCCTTTTGACTGTTTTCTCATTATTACCACACTTTTGCTTTGAAACTGCAATGGCAGAAACGAACAGATATGCCGATAATGAAAATAGCAAGAAGGAAAATAAAATAGGTCTCTGGTCTGCCAAGGTTCGACAGGTGAGAGCAATGGGTACACCCCCCATACATCCATAATTTGTGCTTTTTGTGATGTGATGTGACCCTGTGCCACCACTACGACTACTTTAGAGACTACCAACATTAAAATTTTGTAGGGTTACAGAAGTTCTGTGTTGTTTCGAATTTGTCACACCTGTGCTGTGACACTGGTGACAGTGTGACAGTCATGTACAATAATACACTTCTGTACACTTAACAAACATGTGGTAGCACACGCAGATATGAACTGCAGTATAAAGGCTACATGTTGATTGAATATTACTTGTTTTCAAAAGAAAGAATAGTTAAACAAAACTTCTGTCTCCTCGAGACTTACCATAAAACAACAGGTGCTATGGGGACATTGTGTGACACATCCTTGAAGTACTATTGCACATAACTATTGGTAAACACATCAGCTGGGTATCACTTCCTTATTCGACACTAACATGCTTGAACTATTGTCAAATCCATGCAGGATTTGCTGTTTTATCATATATACCATATTTTTACCTGTGATTGGTGACAAATAAGGTGACAATGACAAGACATCTGGTGACCAGACACATAAACTTGTGTCTAAATGCAAGTACAAAGACATACCTAGCTTGTGACAAAATTTCAGCTTGATAACTTGTCATGCACACACACAGTTGTCTTAGGAGTAAAGTAAGTCAGATGGAGGTAGAAAACCTTCAAAGAATTCAAAATCTACAGGCAGTTTAGCTCTGTAGAATCCAACAACAAGAGGGTTAAAGTAGTGTCAGATTATGACTATACCAGATGTAATGAGCTGGATACAGTTTCTTTCTAAAGTTCAGGACATGATGGTATCAGAAGGATTGTGTGTGTTCCAGTATCTGGTTTAAGATAACGTGGTGTAATGAAGAAAGTGTGAAATCAGAATGGTTTGTGGCTTGAAAGAGATATGTTGTATGCCTTGTTTTTCTGTTGCTGCTGGTGTGTGTGTGTGTAAAATCTGCCATGTAGATTTCTTTTTTAGTTTGTTTTGTAATAGAACTAGATCCCTAAAATATCTACCATCAACAAGAGAAAGTGCATGTGCCAAGGGACATAACCCATTGTAATTTGCAGCCTTCTGGAAATGACATAAGATTTGTGCTGCTGACATAGATAAAGTTATGGAAAAGAATTTTTGAAATCAATTATGATTTTATTTAAGTATGTTTTTGCAGAGATTTTCAAAAAGAAAATATTGTTTTCAGCTTCATAAATGAATGGCTTAGAATTTTGATCTCTCAGCTTTTGTATATCTGATAATTAGGTATCTTCCTTTTTCTCTCTCCCACCCTCACCTTTCTGTGTTGCTGCCCCCCCCCACCCCCCCACCCCAAACTGGGGGGAAAAAAGGATTTTGTCATGTACTGTTTTATTGTGCACAGTGTTTGACGTTGTGAAGAACTACACGGCTGACTATGACAAGACGCTGATCTACAACAAGATTCACCATGAGCTCAACCAGTTCTGCAGCATCCACAATCTGCAGGAGGTGTACATCGATTTGTTTGGTAAGCTGCCGGTCCTTGCATAGTGTGCCTGGGGTTCAGGTGATTGCTAGATGGCAGATTGAGCTGAAGTTTCATACGTGTCTGCTTTATTTGCATTAAGAGGATGTCATTTGGTTCATGTCTTTTAGTTGAATGTGCTGGTAGCATAGTCATTTATATAGCTGGTAGCATAGTCATTTATATAGCGAGTTGCATTAATTTTGACTGTGCACAGTTTGTTTGTTTGTTTTTACTTTAATACTTTGTGTAATAATTAGATGGTGCCACTTACATTAGCACTTAGGCATGTATGCTACATTGCATTATTTTGAAAGTGTACGGTGATTAGGGGGGAGGTGGGAGGGGGATGTTGTTGTTGTTTTGTGTACAGTGATTAGCAAACAAACATACACTTCAACAAGAGAATGATATGCAAAGGAAGGGCAGAAAAAAAGTTCTTTGTTTTTATGGTACATGCTGCAAAACAAAAGAATTGATTTTGGAGTCAGAAAGTTAAACAGCAGCAACAGAGGACCAAAAACACCTACAACCCCCTGCCTTCTCCCCCCCCCCCCCCCCCCTAACTGATAGATAGATAGATAGATAGATATATATATATATATATATATTATATTATATGTGTGTGTGTGTGTGTGTATGTATATGTGTGTGTATATATATATGTGTAGATATGAGATGAGATGATATATCAAAATACATATATAAAATCTTTTGCAATAAAAAAAAAAAGGGGGTGGGGGACTTAGACTTAAATTACAACACATTCACTATAAATATACAAAGATTTTGTGTGCAATTTGTCAAGATTGAAGTTAAGACACGTGTTGACGTTAGCCTTCACTGTATGTGTGTGTGTGTGTGTGTGTGTGTTTCAGACCAGATAGACGAGAACCTGCGGCAGGCGTTGCAGCGAGACTTGTACCAGATGGCTCCGGGCCTCACTGTGCAGGCCGTGCGCGTCACCAAACCCAAGATCCCCGAACAGATCCGCAAAAACTATGAAGCCATGTGAGTCAGTGTGAAGAACAGATTTTGGTGTTGGAGTTTTGTCAGGTATGTGTGTGTGTGAGAGATAGAGAGTCTCTGTTTTTGTGTTCTTTCTTTCTTCAATTTATAGTGATATTATATATCTGTGTGTTGGGGGAGGGGCGTTAAGGTATGCATACATGTACATACTTTGTGTGTGAGAGAGAGAGACTCTGTATGTTTTTATGTGTGCACGCACACACATCACGTGTTTATGTGTGTGTGAGAGAGAGATTGTGTGTCTTGTGTCTGTGTCTGTGTGTGAGGCAAGCAAGAGTGTGTGCATGAGTCTTTTCAATTGTCAAAATGATGTTTTCATATCAGGTATGATGTGTACATTTTACTCAGTTACAGTAGCCTCATTTATTATATTTTATGATGATTGAAATTTTATTTCTTTTTTTCTTTCAATTCTAAAGCTAGTGTACTTCTTGACCGTTGTGTTCAGGGAAGGGGAGAAAACCAAGTTGCTGATTTCCATTCAGAAACAGAAGGTGGTGGAGAAGGAGGCTGAGACAGAGAGGAAAAAGGCTGTCATTGGTAAAGAGCTTGACTGGTTTTTTCCTCTGTTGATATGTTCATTGTTAAACAGTGTCTTTTTAAAAAAATTTTTAACCTTTTTGTTTGTTTGTTCACTAGTAAACAGTTTGTTGGCATTTGCTCTTGTTCATGAAGAATGTTTGTTTTTTGGTTTGTTTATTTAGTTATTTGTTCGTCTCATTATTGGTTTGAATCTGAAATCTTGTTGTTTGCTGATTTAAGAAAGAAGAAATGAAATAACTAAGGTACTTTGTCATTTAAGGGGTCTTTTTTTCCCCAGATCAATGTTGTTAGATATTTGAAAGGATTAGTGTTGATTGTAAAGTTAAGGTGAATGTTATTGGAGTTGCTGAAATCAAATAAGGTGACAGCCTTGACATGGACTATGTGGTCAAAGGAGCTATAAACATGGAATGAAATGAAGTAAGAAAGAAATTTCTGTTTTATTGCTTTTCCTATATATGTAATTATAAAAAGTACCCATGCTCATTGGTCAAGCTGTTATTATTTATTTTATTATAAATTTGATTTGAAATATAAAGCCCAAGTTTGTTCTGCCAATACTTGAGCATAATGCTTTTACTTGTTTATTCATTGGTTTGGAGATCTTGATTTGACATTAATTAAGTAGGCTGTCAGCTTCATTTCATTCTTGTCAGCTGATTACATCAATTAATATGCTTTTCAGATAAAAATATTTTTGAAAGAGTATGAGAGGAAGCATGTGTTCTTGCTGATTGATTTTTCAGTTTTTCAGTTTGTAGTTTTTCCATGTGTGTGTGTGTGTGTGGTGTGCTTGCACATGCGTGTGTGCAGAGGCAGAGAAACAAGCTCAGGTGGCCAAAATCACATGGCAGCAGAAGATCATGGAGAAAGAGTCTGAAAAGAGAATTGCTGAAATCGAAGGTAGGGAAACGTGCTCCTGTCTGTCTGGTTGTAGGGTCTGTTAGCTGACAGTAATGTTTTTATTTTTATTTTATTTATTTATTTATTCTTTTATATCGAGGATAATGGATTAAGCACTCATGTGCTTTTTTACATCCAGTCCCCATGTGTATGCGGTTTTGTAAATTTTGTCATCTGTTTCCACCGGCACACAATGGCCTACTCTTCCAAAAAGCGGAACAGGATTTAACGTGTGCGCAAGATGTTCTGTTTGAACACGGGGCCTCAGTCTATAGTCTCATCCGAAGGACTTTGACATTCAGTTCGATTTTTTTGTCAAACTGGGAAGAAAGGGCGAGGCTGGGAATCTAACCCACAACCTCACGGTTTACATGTTGGCAGGCAAACATCTTAACCAACCTGCCACCTTCCTTCCTTCATTTAGCTAGAGTTCTGATGATGTGACAGTCTTCTTTATATGGTTTGTATGTCTGATTGCCATGTCTGTGTCCTTGATTAGATTGTGTACACTATGTTTGACAACTGAGTCGATGCATCCGTTTCCCCAAGATTTTGGTAAAACTTGTTTCACCTAAGAAGTGACAATGAATGGCAAACTGTATCCCCCAAAAAATGTGGAATAATCTTAGAGTATGGGAAAAAGAAAAGAGGAGGATGGGAAAGATCAGAAATATGAAGAAGAAGAAATGGAAATTATATAGTTTTATATCTTGTAAAAACAAATCAGAGTGCTTGAAAAACTGATACATGGCCAGTTTTGGAGTGGTGTCTGGCTTGGCTTCACATGTGATTGTTTCAATGTGACAAATTTACTAAAGCTTAACCACTAGACTGCCTTGCCCCGGAAATTCTCCGGGGCTAAACGTGCACCCTATACGCCAACAACCCGGAAAATTTCTGGGGTGTCGAACCGAAGTAAACAGGCCTGCTTCCTTGACTACAGTTAAAGGGAATCAACTCCAAAATTAATGGAGGTCACTCTCCTGTTGCTTGGCAACATCGAGCTGCAAAAACCGTGGCAAAAACGATCGTTTTTTTATGCATGACTGCTTGGGAAGTTCTTGTTCAAAATTGCTGACACTTCTTGTTGAAGGCATAAATAACTTTACACAGCTGTAAAAGTGGCAAATAAAACTCTAGATTTACCTAACATTGATGAAAATGATCGCGTATGATTCAGGAGATCGTGTATTTAAAAAACAATGAATGAGATTTGGCCTAGACATATGTATGACATTATTGAGATGGGGGGTACTCGAATGACAGTGGTGATGAAGAAATCGTATTGATGGTCGATGTTTTACATTTTAAATATATTTTCGCAGTGAAATATCATGCTAACTAATTTGAGCTTGCCTCGAAGTAATCTACAATATATATATACTGTCATTGGGTACACTATCAGGAATATTCATGTAGTAGTTTCTGAGTAAGAGGGATATGAACATAGCAGTGGTACATAGCAGTGGTACATAAGAATTTTATTCCCCGGCATATAGGGTGCACTTGCACTGGGCAGTTAAGAGGTTAAATGCACTTTCTTTTTTTGAGGGGGGGATGGGGGGTGTCTTTTTTGTGTGCTATTACCAATTAAAAAATGAATGTGGTATGACATACTTACTTTGTGAAATAGTGTACAGTCTGTTATGTTGTGTTCAGTCTTTCCCAGGTGTGTGATGTAACAAGTTCCTGGTTAAATTTTACAGTCACATGCTTACGTAGCTGAGCACAATGATAATTCATTAGAAGATATATATGACTGATCCCTGCCTTTATTGGGGTTCCCAGACAGTTTAAAGAGACATGTAGCGAGTGGGAAAAGATCAAGTGAACTTTCAAGTGGGTGGAGGGAAAGAGGCTGGAAATGTTAAAGTTGTCCATCAGTTGTGTTGTTGTTAGCTCTCGTGCATTTTCATCTTTGTTTCCCTGTCTGTTTTTTACAGATCAGACTCATCTGGCACGAGAGAAGGCAAAAGCTGATGCTGATTTTTACAGAATTATGAGGGATGCAGAGGCGAATAAGGTATTCAATGACACTTCTTTTTCCAGTTTGTGTGCATCCTCAGTGTTTTTGAGGTGTTTGTGTGTTTGAGGGGAAAGCGAGTGTTGAGTACAGCATAAGATTATACCTAACACTAGATGGGATCATTGCTTTTACCTCATGGAGCAGTCATTTCATTGTCATACTGAAGAGCTATTCCTGCACATCCTTCACGTATTGCAGTTGTGTGTGACAGCCTGGACCTCTCTGGTCATTCTGCAGTTGTTGCTCCCCCTTCCTTCTCTGTCTGCTCCGCCATTTCACTCCTTTCGCCATTCCCTGGAAAAATTTTGGATGGGGGCTTTACATTTATAGAATAAAATCATTTCAGCCGAAAAGCCCAAAGATGATATACTATTTTTGTAAGGCCTTGTGATGGATCCTATACCCAAGTGGTTAAGACTGTTTGACTTCAATCCCATGGACCCATAACGTCATCAGTTCAAATCTTGGCTGCGTCTGGTGAATTAAGGGTGGGGATTTTTTCCAACCTCCCATGCCAACTTTAAGTGCAGACATGCAAGTGCCTTAATTCTGTTCATGTGTATACACATGCAGAAGATCAAATACACTTGCCAAAGATACCATTATTCTTGTCAGTGTTCTGTGGGTTACGGAAACATGAAAACGTCCAGCATGCAACTTGTACAATGAAATGAGCTGCTCTGAAGTGGGAATGTATTGGCTGATGCCAGCAGACAGACAGACAGACAGACAGACTTCCTGAAAAGTCACAAGCACAGGAGAAGACGAGATGTGGCACACCTCACCTGGTAAGGGGACACAGAGGGAGATAGCCAGGTCAAGGTTATATGCCATGCTGTTAACAGCCTGTTTCCTCTGGCCTTAAAGATAGAGATGATCATGTTTTTCATGTGGGGTAGATAAAACTGTCCCAACATTTTCTGGAATATTCCAGATATCAAGCCTGAGTTTAGAGATGATCAGGGCCCCAACCCCCCCCCCCCCCTCCCCAAAACTCTTCAAGTAAATTCTGGAGTATTAAAAGCATTCAATCCTTTGCTTAGCTAAAGATGATGATTTTTGGTTGCAGATGAGACTGTCCAAAGATTTTCTGGAGTATTCGAAGTACCAAGCCCTGGCCAGCAATACGAAGATTTTCTTTGGCAACCACATACCTGACATCTTCATGGATCCCTCCGTCTTCAGCTCCGGGGCAGCACAGGGGGCAGTAGAGCAGTCACAGCCCTCCAGGAAAGGTCAGATGGGCTTGGGTTGTTGTTGTTATCGTTTTTGTTGTGTGTTTTTTTAATAATTGGTCTTGGCATTCGAGTTAAGCAGCAGGTTACCACTTGGATGGGTGACCATTTGCGCGCCTTGGCTTCGGTACAGTTCCCCCAGTTCACCCAGCTGTAAATGGGTACCTGCCCTCTTTAGGGTCAGGGAAGGTAAAGCAGCGAGGGAGAGGAGATGGGCGCCACAGCCCTCAATATGCTGGCCCTAGAGAAGTGAGGTCTCTGACGCCTCGCTCCCATACGACCTTATAGGTTATGGGACACCTTTACCTTGACTATTGGTGTGTGTGTGTGTGTGCAAATATGTTCAAATATGAAAACTGTATTGCTAAAAACAATTGACATGTAAACATTGTCACATAAAACAGCACAAATCCTTATCACAGTTTCAGGCAGACCTTTTTCTGTACTTATTAACAAAGAGTATTCATGTATCAGTAATATGCATCCCTGCATGCATGCACACAAGTAGGCAAGTACTGGCACATGCACGTGCACACACATGCATGCATGCGCGCAAACACACACATACTCAGAATATTGATTATGATAACATGTCAGAAGAAAAATGTGTGTTTGGTGTTCGTGGTTGGTTTGTACATATGTGTGCTGCCCTTTATTAAGTTACTGTAAACACCTACGGTTTTTCAAAAGATTGATAGGGGAGGGGATTAAGTATTGTGTCTATGTCTAGTATTGTGTCTATGTCTGTGTATGACTAGTGGTAGTTTTACACCGAGGAAGTCTGATAAGGGAAGGGAAACAAGTCACTTATACAGCACCACCACCATCATCAGTAACCATAAAAACAGCACCTGCAACTTTAAACAGCAACAATGCCAAGAACACCAACAGTAACAGCAACAGAAGAAAAAAATGACAAGCAACAAAAGCAGAACAAAAGAAACATAGCCTCCCCCCCCTCCCCCATCCCCAAACAAACAAATAAATACAGCGTCATCAAAATGAGCATAGAACCCAACAAGAAGAAAGGAAATACTCCCCCATTCCATTTTTTCTACCATGATACTCCAACTTAATTGCAAAAGGACTCATATCAATTTTTACTTCATGTTTCAGGGTAACATCTAGTTTGGAAGGAGATGCGCGCTCCATCAGCATTACTATTCCAGAACATTCCTGACCATCTGTCATATATATGCACCGGACTGCAACCTTGTCTGATCGCAGCATGTCTTTATACCTGTGCGCTTGGGAGTGAGTTCAGACCATCTTGTGAGCACAGAATTGTGTGCGTGTGTGTGTTTCCATTCTTTACTAAGTATGTGTTTGTGTGTGTATTGAATGGTGGAAGAGTATTGTATTCTACGATTTCTTGAAAGTTTTTTCACATTTTGCTTGTGCATAATTACTAATGTGTGAGTGTGGTTTTTGTGTGTGTGTTTTATGGCTTAGGGCATTGATAATGTTTGAGAAGACATGATACAGTCTGTGTGGCTTATTTTTTATTTCAAGTGGTGAGTAATGATGTGGCTGTAGTGCTTGGAAGGGCTGTAATTACTATCAAACTCAAATCTGTAATCTTGTCTGACCTTACAATCATATTAAACTAGTGTTGATGTATTCGAGGTTGTGAGTGTGCTTTTGAAGTCATGACTTGATCTTGAATACATGGTTTTTCTGCCTGAAGTTGGCTTCTGACTGCCCAAACCAGATGCCTTCATCTGAGAGATTGGAAAGCTTGAAGTGTGTCCACCTAAATGTTGAAACAGTCACCACTGTGATTCCTGTAGAATTTCTGTTACAATACTTCAACTCTTTTTTGCATTGAACTATTCGTTCTTTTATTTCAACTTTTCTACAGTGACAGAAGGTTTTTCAGTCCCACTGGAAAGATGTTGCCATAAAGAATCCATAAAAAGTTCTTATTTTTGATAATTAAAACTGGTGCAGGTTTGTGTGCAAGCTTCCAGTTTCATGCACTTAGTTGTTCAAACAGTTCTCACATTTGATGGTGTTGCGGATTTCTCTGCTTCCTCTGTCTGGGGAAAGCAGTGGAGGTCATGTGTAGAGCCTCGTGGCTGAATCATCAGCTGGGTATTGGGGTAATGCAGAAGTCATGTGAAGTGCAAGAAAATCACAAAACTGAGAAAATGAGAGACTCTTTCAATTCAGTGCTTGAAAAAGACATTGTGACAGAGAGAGACAGAGAAAGTACTTGATGACATTAGGAATGATGATTCTGTATCTAGTGTTCTGCTTGCAGACTGTCGTTTTGAACTCCTCTTCAAGTTCATTCTCTCATCACTTAGACAGGTCAGGTTGTAAACTTAAACTTGTTGGGGTTGTGTTGTTGAATTTGATCTCCTGCAAACATACAAAGATGTACCGATTATCAAGTAGTTTTTGTAAAGGTTGTCTGTCCTGTGCAGCGGAAAGTTGGTTTCAACAGAATTCTATCAGGGTCAAATCAACTTTACCTAGCAGCAACACCTTAAGTATGAGTACAACACATTTGTTTCCACCTCAGCTGATAAACAGTGTGACTGTTGTCCTGCCTTCTATGAAAGCAGTGAAGACTGGCAAAGTGCTGATGGATATTCTATGTCTTTGATGCTAAAGATCATTACCTTGATACTACAATATAAAACAAAAAATTAAAGTAAGGAGAATGTCTGGGATTTTTCTTTCAATCAGCCAGAGTAAATTTGAAATTAACAGAGCAGTTGACAGTGTTTACTTTCTCTAGTTTCACATTTTTCTTAGCAAACTATTTGAAACACAAAAACTCTGATCTCATTCCTTTGTAAGGAGTTTTGCTCATTTGTGTTGAAAATGATTTTGAAACAAAAATTTTCAACCGAATGTGACTTGGATGAATTGTGTGTGTCTCATGTAGATAGGATGAATGATGTAGTATTGCTATCACACATAGAGGCTTGGAAGAAGGTAATATATAGAATTTAGTTCGTAAAAGGAGAGAACTGAACTTCATCAAAATTTAAAGTGTATATCTGTACAAAACTGCTAAAATGGAGTCAAATATGGCAGCTTTTGTGAGAGTGCTTTTGCTCAAACTTATCAGTGAGTCAGGTTATTGGGCGGGTTGTTTTTATTTATCAGGATGGTTACTAAGGCATGGGTTCAAATCCCCACTGAGGTGAGCAAGTTTTCCTCCAGGAGTTAACTTGGCAGTGATTCCACTCTACCTTCAGGGGAGACAATAAACAATGGCTCCCTAACAGTGCATGAGTCCAACATATCTCGGTCGAGGGTCCAGGGCCCAGTGCTAAAATTATCGCACCCCTTCCTTTTTACCAAGTCCAAGTGTGGTCAGTTCCTGCGATAATTAGCACCAGCTGGCTGCAGGTGGGCTGGGATGGATAGCTGCCGAGAGTAGCTGGAAGTTTGGGAGGAAGTGTGCCCTGTGCACACATGTGCAGAACCTAGCACACACACACACACCTAACACCTATTTATCTCTGAAGTCAGAATGTGGCTACCTTAATGGTGAGTAGAAGTGGTTGTGAATGCAAAATCTCACCATTTGTGGACCCTGGAGCCTTAGCTGAAGAACCAACAAACAACAAAAAGCCACCCACCTAAGAACATCTGCCTTGTGTAAAAGAGTAGACCAACTATGGTGGGCCGATATGATGGACAACAGAAACAAACCCAGCATGCATCCTGCTACTGGGATAGGGCTGTGCTCCGCTGGGTTAACTTCCCCACAAACCCACTGCCTGAACAAGAAGATGTCTGCTGCCTCAGTGACTCCTGGAGTTGCAGGAAAAGTCAGTCTTATTTTCATTCTGACACTGCGAGAGTTGGTTAAATTGTAACCTGCTGTTCTATTGTTCCAATGTGGTGTGTTTGCACTTAGCGCTGTGAGTAAGAGTGGTAATGGAGACTACTAAAGGGGTAGAACCAGCTGCAAAAGTCATAGTGATTGTTTAGAAAATAATTGGTGATATGGGTTAAAAAAAAAAATTTTTTAAAAGGAGATGATTCTGATTAATACCAAAACTTCCCAAGGGATATGTCTCTATGCATAACTGAATGCAAAGGTCTGTAAGTAAGGGTGTCATTGGATGGATGTGTGTGGTTTCTCTTTGTCAAACTATGCAACACTTTTTGGATATGGTGGGTTTTGTGTGCTCTTTCATGGTCAGAGACATAATGTAAATAATTATATGGTAACATATGTTCAGTCATGATTGCATTTGTGGTGTGGGTATCTTTATGTTCATCTTCTCTTGCATACTGGCATGTACAAAACACGTGTGTGCATGTGCAAACACGCACACACACAACACAAACACACACAACACACACACACACACACACACACGCACATTTACACACACAAAAGTCCCTCCCAGCAGATGAGTAAGTGTTGATATTGATTTGTTAAATGATGTATTATTTGTTGCCCAGCTCTGTGTACTCATCACAAAAATTAACACTAGTCCATTTGGACATCTTTAAAAAGAACAGCAGCAAAATGGATGTAGTTATGTCCCAACGGACTTAACTTTCAACAAAATGCACCTCAGACGGACGTTGTGAGACCCTGTGCCTGAATAATACCAACTGGGGTCAGCATTACATCACTGCAAACACTATGTGTATGTATGTTTGTGCGTCGTGTCCGACGATGACCTCCAAAACAGCAGAGGAGGCAGCTGCTGTTTTGGAAACTGGGCAGAAATTTGATTATAGTGGAGATGCCTTGCCCACAGTACATCCCCACTCTCTCGGCCAAGTGGGCATAAGGACAGTCAGCGTTGGAGATGTTCTCCAAAGGCCAACCAGCCCCCAGGGCTGCAGCACATAAGGACTGTGCAAGTCAAGCCTCGTAGTCAGAGAGTCATAGTTGATCACTAAAGACTAAGCTGTAAAGTGGAATTCCATGAGTGGGAAAACCACTGGTCATACAACCTGTCACTTTGCTGTTGCCCCCAGCGTCAATGGTTTAATCAAGAACTGTGATAAAGCCCAGGCGCTGACGGCTAACTGACAGTATGACATGTAGATATCTTGTGTCTTTTTGAGATTATGATTCTTGCCTGCCAGTATTGTCATTGCCCCTCATGTGATGATTAAAGTGTTTTTGACTTGACTGGACATCAGCCTGAGCTGAATGCAGACCACAAAACAAGCAGAGAAAGCCTGCTGGGTGTGCTTCTTTCTACTGCTGCCACAATCACTTTCAGGGAAGGCAGATTTCACTGTGTGAAATTCTGACTGGAGAAGACAAGCTCCCAGGCCATCTGTGTGGTCTGGTGATTGTGATATAGGGAAATGTGGCACAATCCAAGAATTGAACCTGCAACATTTTGTTTTCTACACAGGTCTGTCGTTACCATCAGACCACCGTTACTTAAAGTTGCTGACAGCACTTTGTGTTTATACTGGGTTTCCATGCTAGTGCTAACCAGGCATGACTTTCCTTAAATCTAACTTTGCTAAGGGGATGAGAAGCAGAGCTTTCAGCACGGCATGGGTTGCCCAGAACAGCTCAGTGTTTCTTGAGCAGGGCGAGATGTCAACACAAAAAAACAACAACAACAAAAACCCCAGTGTGATGGACATAATGATACTGACACACAGCTGTGGCCAGCCAATTTTCCTAGGTGAGCCTCTGTACAAATTTAAGAGAAGCTGCTACCTTGATTCCAGTGCCTTCCTGAACATTGGCCAAGCAACTGGGAGTTCAGTTGACGGAAAATTCCACAAGCTGTTGCTTTTCTGGGGTTTTTTGTGCCATAGAGCAAAGACGTAAGGTTTGCTTCGATACAAATTGTGGCCACACTTTGTACAGAATATGTGAAGTTGTCTTACCAGGTTAGACTGCAGACAAGGCATATGATTTTGCCTACATTTTCCAATAACTCGCTTAGCAGTGACAATGTCAAGAAGAGCTTTTTCCTATCTTTTCATGAACCATTTTGTCTGGAGGTTCTTTGTCTTGTTTATCTGGGGGGGGGGGGGGGGGGGGGGGACTGACAGTGGAATGAAGTTCCATGGTTTTCCATGGTTTTTATTTAGTATGAAAAAACTATTTTTGTTGTTGATCATGTCATTATTTTAATGTGTTTTTTATGTTTTATTGTTTTGATTAGATGTAAATATTTGTTGGTTTTTTGTCAGATGTTCACAGTTTTGTGTTATATTGTCTGCTGTCCCATTCATATTGTATTTGAAGACTGCTTGTTACTCATTGAGTGTTATATTTTGTCAGTTTCTTTTCTTTTGAGTTTTTATTTCTTTGGGGGAGGGGGTATAATAATTTTTTTTTCTGTCATGTAATTCTTTGTGGCTGCTATTTTGAGATTTGTTAATATATTGTCAAGCATTGTCTTTGCTTTTTGTTCAGTTTGTTTAATCTGATTGTTAATATTTCTGTAATTTCTGGTTAAATCTTGCTTTGTGTGTGTGCGTTTGTACATGTGTGCGTGCATTCGTTTATTTATTTAGTTAGTTGAAATCATTTTGTCATCCTTTGTGAATATGTATGTAGACTGGATTCTCTTGCAGAGGAAAATTATTACATGTATTTCTCGTCATTTGTTCTGATGTATGGCTTTGTGTCAAACCTGCTCACACTCATACATAACCATTTCTATTCCCACTTTCATATCGGTAATATGATAGTCCCAGTTCTATCATTTCAAGCACACTTTTCTCCCTTTTTTTTCTTACCTGTGCATAATACAAAATTATCTTATAGCCATTAGTCATAGGAATATTTGAGAAACGTGAATAAATATTTCCTAAGTCAGAATGCCACTAGCCTTAATGGTGGGCCAAAATGATCGTTAACGCAAAATCGCACCATTGGTAAACTTGGAACTCTAGCAGAGGAGCAGGGGGAAAAATAATGATAATAAAAAGTAAAATATTCTGAAGTGCGAGTCTCTTTTTTGTTTTGTTTTTGTTGTTGTTTCTTTGTATCTTATTTTGTTTTGTTTGTAAGACAGAGTCAGAATGTGTGTGTGTGCGTGCGTGCATGTGCATAATTATTCAGATAATATTATCCCTGTTTGATAGTTACCACAGGTACACAGAGCTATGTGATTGTTATTTAGTGGCTTCCACATTAAATCAAAATGTTTTGCTTCGTAGTTATGTTTCATATATGTTCAAATTTATAACAACAAAGTAACTTTTCGTCTTTGTTGTATATGCTCTCTCTCTCTCTCTCTCTCTCTCTCTCTCTCTCTCTCTCTCTCTCTCTCCCCTCTCTCTCTCTCTCTCTCTCTCTCTCTCTCTCCATATCTCTATCAGTTTTAGAAAAAGAAAGTTAACAAAGCTTTTATTGTACAAAATTATTGTATTGACAAAGAGTAGTATTGCTTTCTCATAAAGTTTAAATTACAAGGTATTTGCACTAATTGTTTTAAATTTAATATTAATCTGATATGTATGTAATTCATTGCTTTCATTTCAGTTAAAACTATTGACTGATTGTGTTCTTATCACACAATTGAAAAGAGCTGTACTGTTGTGTTCTTGCGATAAGTATCATCCGTTTATCTTTTGTGACTTTGTTTCAGTGCAAAAATTGTATTTTTCTTTGAGCATGTTAGGTTCAGTTCATAAACAAAGTGAGGTATTTTGATGACTAATAATTTATCATTGTTATTCATTTTAATGTTGTTCTTTTTATTCTTGTGTTATGATCTTGATTGTGCTTTATATGTTAACTTCCTGTTGAGAGCTTGATTATCAATTGCTGTAAACTTCTGTGTGTGTAACAATAAAGAAATTGAATAAATATGTGAAAGAAGATGGTGTGTTAATATGTTTTTCAGGCTTGATTGATGTACGTGTTCTTTAAATTTAAGTTGATTTTTTCCCCCGTCTCTCACTCGCTATATTTATCTTGAATCAGTGAAGACAGAAACAAATAGAGGAGTCAAGTCAAAGTCAAAAACACTTCAATCATCCCATGAAGGGCAATTACAATACTGCCAGGCACATTGATACAAATAATAATTTCAATGAACACAAGAAAGTTACATTTCATATTGGTGTAAACATTCCAAAATATATTAAAACAAAAATATCACACACACATTATGTCGGTGTCATTGGAAGCAGTTGAAGTAAGTGGCTGTCTATTTTTCTGACTTTTATGAGAGTTTTCTTTCTGTATTTTTCTCTTTCGTTTTTCTCTGTGTGTGTGTGTGTCTTTTGTATCTGGGATTGTCACAGCTTTTATAGGTTAAAGCTGCTACAGGGAGAAGACAGTAGAGGTAAGAATGGGAGGAAAGTGGTATGATTTATGTTCACACACATGCATATTTGCATGTAAGTGTGTGTGTGTGTGTTGCGCACGTGTGTTTTCTAAGCAAACTAAATTTGCAATTTTGCCTAGGTAAATAGTTACAGGAAAACTTCTCTCCCGTACAGTGTTGTGATCAGTCTCGTCCGCTTTTCTCTCTATCACAAAGTCTTTAATAATGGCCAGAGTAATTCACCAGACGCAGCCGAGATTCGAACTCACGACCTCATAGACCCATGGATTTGAAGCCGAACGACATAACTACTGGGCTATAGCGTCCCTCTGATGGGTTTATTAAATAATGTTTACTCCAAAAGAAAGAGCCACCACCAGGAAGATTTATAATGTGCCCTAGCACAGAAAACAAGGAACTAAACAGTACATTGGCAGCTGGTAGGCATGAGTTCACACACACACACACTCACACATACACACACACACAGGTTTTCTATACAATTCCATTTCAATTTTTTCGACTGCAAGAAAAGTGGACCAAAATTAATCCTAAAAAATCTTTTTTAAAAACCCATACATGATAAATCGTTTGAGAGAGACATCAGTGAGGATTCTTTTACTGAAACATGAACTATCAATGTGCTGGATCAAGATTGCACAAGCGTCCATAACAGCATCAACCCATGCCTACTATGTACATCAGACCCGGAAGCATAAGACACCATTTTCTTGTCTAAAGCATTCATTTACATCTCAAAACGATGTGACGTCACCACCAACCCCCCCCCCCCCCAAAAAAAAAAAAATGTCTGCACAGTTTGAAACAGTGATGCAATAGTAAGCCACGTCGAAAGGCTGACTGCCTTCCGAAAGAAAACTGACTTGAGTGTAATTTGGAGGAAGAGTGAAGATACTGCTTTCGTGATCTGTTTGAAGCTGTGAACATGACAACAAATAATGCTCAGCTTTTTCTCTTTCATAACCACAATCACACTGTTGATTATCAGTTACATGACAGAACCATTTTTAGGTCACTGTTTTGTTGGTGTTTTATGTCCCTACCAAACCAAGATAGGGAACAATGTGAATGGTTTTTCTTTTCTTCTCAACAAAGACTTGTTTCTTCTTAATGAAGACCTGTGTTTTTCTTCTCAACAAAGACTTTTTTCTTCTTAATAAAGACCTGTGTTTTTCTTCTCAACAAAGACTTTTTTCTTCTTAATAAAGACCTGTGTTTTTCTTCTCAACAAAGACTTTTTTCTTCTTAATGAAGACCTGTGTTTTTCTTCTCAACAAAGACTTTTTTCTTCTTAATAAAGACCTGTGTTTTTCTTCTCAACAAAGACTTTTTTCTTCTTAATGAAGACCTGTGTTTTAATTCTCAACAAATCGTGTCTTTTGCTTCTTCACAAAACCCGTCTTTTTCTTACAAAAGTATTTTTTCTTCTCAACTGCAATAAATACGAACAAATTCAAGAATCTCTTGGATAGCAACGAAAACTTGCACAGTTATTCTTTGAATTTGACAGTAAAAGATCTTATCAAGGAACGATGGGCATCCGTTTGGTGAGCGTACCCCTGTCGAGAAATAATTATCGTGGATGGGACATTCAATAAGCTGAGACTTGAGCCAGTCCCTGCATCACTACTACTACTACTACTACTACTACTACTCCTGCTGCTGCTGCTGCTGCTGCTGCTACTTTTTGTTATTTATCTAAATTCGTTTATTTGGAGGAGGATGAATAAACCACATCCAGCCCCTGTGTGTATACAGTTTTTTAACAGTTATCCGTTCCCACCGGCAAACAATGGCCTACTCTTCCAAAAGGCTGAACAGATTTTAATATGTGCGCAAGATGTTCTTCATGTGTTCGTACATGGGACCTCGGTTTATAGTCTCATTTCTGGGGAGTGGAGTCGGCACTGATGTTAAAAATGTTGTAAAAATTCCCTTGAAAACTCGTATCACTCGCAGTGGTGATTGGGAGAAGACAGAGTATTAATCTAAGGCAAAGTCTACTATTTTTTTCGCATGCTACTTTGATGATAATAATAATAATAATGACTATGATGGTGATGATATAATAATAATAATAATAATAATTACAACAACAACAATAATAATAAATGGAATTTATATTGCGCTATATCTTGCAGAGACAAATCAAAGCGAAAGTGTCATAAGAAGGCTTTTGGCGGAGAGAGAGAGGGAGGTCATCCCAGATCAATGGACCAGAAATAGAGAGCAACGGCCGACGGGGGTTGGTTAAATTAGGTTTTGTAAGGGCAAGGTATCTGCAGCAGAGGAGGGAACGAGAAGGGGTGTTTAGTAAAAAAATTTGGGTTAATAATCTTTTTTGGGACATTTGTAACAGGGGTATGATTTTGTAGTTTACTTCTGTGCGTGGTGGGCGTGCAGCGCGCGCGCGGGTGTGTCTGTGATTGTGGTGGGTGGTGTGTTGTGAGAGAGGGGGAGAGGAGAGAGAGAAAGACAGCGGGGACGGGGGAGAGAAGACAGAGACAGAAAGAAAAACCCAAAGAAAAAATTTCTTTATTTGGGAAAAGGGAATAAAAAGACTCGGATGAACAGGGGGAGCTGAAGCGGTACAAAAAGTTTTTAGCAACCACCAGGGTGAATAGTGTGATGCATGTTTTTAAAAAAAAATACCGCAACACTCGAGTGCTTTTTTCTTTGTCTAAAAATAAGAATTTTTGGTTTGCTTTGTGTCTTGTCTCTGCCCTTGTTTTTTTCTGTCTCTTCCTTGTTGTCCCTTTTTTCTCTCTTTCCCCACACAAAACACGCCGCATGCACCCCTCCCCGCGGCGGCGCGCCCCCCCCCCAAAAAAAAAAATTTTTTTAAATTATTTAAAAAAAAAATTTTTTTTTTTTTTTTAAGGTGAAAAAAAAGAAAAATGGGGGGGTGTGTGGGGGTTTTGGGGTGGGGGGGGCCCCCCCGTTTTTTTGGGGGTTTTTTTTTTTGGGGTTTTTTGGGGGTTTTTTTTTTTTTTTTTTTTTTTTTTTTTTTGGGTTTTTTTTTTTCTTTTCCCTTTTTTTTTTTGTTTTTTGGGGTTCCCCTTTTTTTATTTTTTTTCCCCCTTTTTTTTTTTTTTTTTTTTTTTTAAAAATTTTTTTTTTTTTTTAAATTTTTTTTTTTTTTTTTTTTTTTTTTTTATTTTTTTCTTGGGGGAAAAAAAAAAAAAATTTTTTTTTTTATTTTTTTTTTTTAAATTAGGGGAAAAAAAAAAATTCTTTTTTTTTTTTTTTTTTTTTAAAATTTTGGTTCTATTTTCCCCGGGTTTCTTTCCCCTATTTTTTTTTTCCTTTTTTTTTTTTTAAAAAATAAATTTTTGTTTTTTTTTACCTTTTTTTTGTTTTTTTTTTTTTTTAAAAAATTTTTTTAAAAAATTTTTTTTATTTTTTTTTTTTTTTTTTGTCTTTTTTTTTAAATTTTTTTTTTTTTTAATTTTTTTAAAAACTTTTTCTTTTTCTTTTTTTTTTGGTTTTTTTTTTTTTTTTTTAAAAAAAATTTTTATTTTTTTTTTATTCAAAACCCCCCCCCCCCCCCCCCCCCCCCCCCCCCCCCCCCCCCCCCCCCCCCCTTTTTTTTTTTTTTTTTTTAAAAAAATTTTTTTTTTTTTTTTTTTTTAAAAAACCCAAAACCCATTGGGGGGGAAAAAAAAACCCCCCCCTTTTGGAAAAAAAAAACCTTTAAAAGTTTTTAAAAACCCTTTTTAAAAAAAATTTTAAAAAATTAAATTTACAGGGGAAGATGGAAAACATGCAGTCCCTTTCCAAAAATCTTTTTCTTTAAATTGTTTTGTTCAAAAAATTAAACATTTGGAAAAAACCCGAATATTGAAGCAGCGCTGAATGCTGGCTTCGGCTCTTTTCATTCAGAAGCGGTATTTCCCACCTTTTTTTAAAATTTAAACCCCACCCGAATTATAAGCTTCGCTGGGGTTAAAAATTTTTTTTATACACCGAAAATGGGAAAACCCCCAAAGGAAATTATTTTTTTTTTTTGTCAACCTCACTCCTCCTTTGTGGTAGGTAACAGCAAGACACCCTCCAGAATTTATAAGTGTCTATTGCCAGCCTAAGAATAAATAGATAATTTTGTATATAACACGCGATTTACGTCTACAAAAACGACTGCAACAAAAGTTTATGTTTATTAAATTTTGTTGTTGTTTTTGTTGCTGCTGTTTTTGATGTAATTTGTTTTTGTAATTCTAATCAGTTTACAATAACTTATTCCCATTATCTCTTTTGAGCTATAGACAAACAAAAAGTATTTAAACAAATTAAAAAATGAATGATTATATTGAGTCAAGAACCCCCCCCATCATAAAAACCCCCACCCCCCCCCACCCCCCCCCCCCCCCCTCGACCCCCCCCCCCCCCCACCCCCCCCCCCCCCCCCCCCCCTCCCCTCGTTTATATGAAAACCACGAGTAGTCTTTCGTGTTTTATACGAAAGTACGCCTAAAGCACAGTTGACGTCTTTAGATAAATGAGGCCTCTGCGCCTGCGTATTCGAGTAAAACACATTCGTGAAGTAAAATGGCGCTTGCCGAAACTGAATCTGACGCTTTGTGAACAAACCTTGCTTTAATACCAACAATCGGATACAAAGAGCAAGTTGAAGAAGTATTACAGGTATGTGTATTGATGGCTAAAGCATGCTAAATGTGCTTAGCACACGATCAGTTGTGTGGCTTTGAAAGTTGTTACGTTCTAAAACTGTAAACATTTGGCCTACACCAACCAAACCACTTGACGTACACCTCTGAAGCAGGCGTCATAGAATGCTGGCTTCGGTCTCTCATCATAATCAGTTTAAGCAAGAGTATATATCGCACCTGTAACTTAAAACGTTGAATACATTTGATTCCAGGCCCAGAAATGTCATCAAAGCTTCGCTGGGACTAGTGGGAGATGTTAATATTATACATCCGAGCATGTGGAACTGGAAACCTCAGCAAATGAGATCCTCATTTGGCAGAGCATTATAAGATTAAAGAATCGGGGCTGTTTTAATATTTTAAATCATGAAATTATGAATAGAAATTCCCTGTGTGGAAGTAAAAAGTGTTGAACTATTGGAAAAAGGGGAGGGGCAGATGCAGAGGTAGTGGATTAAATTCATTAAAAAAAAAAAAATGCTGTGCTTACCCTCATCAAAATTGTTACACTACAAAACCGGACATTTACTACCCCTTTTTGGGGCCAAAAGGGGGTTTTGGGGGCCAAAAACGTTTTTTTTGCTTTCCAAACTTTTGTTTTTTAAGTTTTTTAAAGTTTTCCGGGCAAGAAAAAAGGAATTGAAAATTTTTAAAAAAAAGTAAAGGGGTTTTGTTTTGGAGGTAAATTTTTTTTAAGTTAAAAAGGGTTTAAAAACATCTTTTTTTTAAACCAAAATAGGGGGAGGTTTTTCCCCCGGGGCTTTTTTTTTTAAATTAAGGTTTTTTTTAAAATTTTTGTGGAAAAAATTTGGTTTTTTTGTTTCCCTTTTTGATGAAATTTATGGGGCCCGGGGAAAGTTTGTTTCCCCTTGCTTTTTTTCCCTTTTTTTTTTTAAGTTTGTTTTGTAAAGTTTTTTAGAAAAAAAACAAAAAAAAAATTTTTGTTTTGGGGTATTTTTTAAATAAAATTTTTTAAAAATGGTTTTTGAATTTGTTTAAACAAAAAAAACCCCCTGTTAAATTTTTAAATTTTTTTTCCTTTTTGGGTAATTTTCTTTCCCCCCTTTAAAAACCCCAAAAAAAAACCTTTTTTTTTTTTTCATTTCTTTTTCCCCAAAATAAACCCTTTTCCCCCCACAAACCCCCCAAATTTTTTAAAAAAAACCCCCAAATTTCCCCCCAAATGAAAAATTTTTCCCCCTTAAATTTTCCCCCCCCAAACCCTTCAAAGTCACTTTTAAATTTATTTTTTTTATTTTTAAATATTTATTTGCCATTTTTTTTTTTTAAAAAAAATTTTTAGGGGAATTTAAACCAGGATTTTTTCCCCCTTGTTTTTTAAAAATTTTTAAAAGGTTATTTTTTTAAATTTTTTGTTGTTTTTTTTTCCTTTTTCTAAAGGAGCTCTCCAGAAAATTACAAAAGTTCAGTGTTCACCGTGGTAAAAAAATTTTTGCATAAAACTGATTTTAGTGATAATTTTTCCCCAACCATTAATGTACCCTTTTTCTGCATTCCTCTCAGGGTTTGATGTCAAAATGCAACCCCCTCTGCTTTGTTTTTTTTAAAAAAAAAATTGTTTTCTGTCGTTTGTTTTTTGGGGTTCTTTTTTGGAAGGCAGTTATGGGGGTTTTTTCATACATAAAAGGAATATTTTTTTAAATATACAGGGCGCAAGATGTTCTGTGTGATTAAAGGGGGCCTAAATTTTGAATTTTTTACTACAAAGATTACTCCCATCGAAGGATTTTTCGGGGAAAGGGGAAAGTAGTTTGGGATGTAACCCGGGAAAGGGCTTTCCCCTTGGTGGTCAATGAGTGTATGTGTGTGGGCATATATAGGGTTGTATATGTGTGCATGCGTTGTTGTATGGGGGCCCGCAAAAGGTGTGTGTTTTGTGTGTGTATGTTTTGTGCGTTTAAACCTTAACTAATGACCAAAATTGCCCAAAATGAAAAGCCCCCCCACCCCCCCCCTCTCTCTCTTCTCCTGGCCCTTTTTTTGTCTGTCAAAAATTGGTCTAAGTATAGTTTTTGATGTTTAAATAAATTAACATCATTTAAAACCCCCCCCCCCCCCCCCCCCCCCCGGGGGCGAAACCCAAAATTTTGGGGGGGAAAAATCTTATTTTTTGGGTTTGTTAGGGTTTTTCACTCTGTGTGATTTTTAATTTTATTATATATTTATATATAATTATTATTATTTATATATGGGGCTTTTTCAGAAACAGGGGTGGGTATGTTTGTGACCTACTTAAACACATTCCAAATTTAAATAAATTTTGTTTTTTAAACTGTAGGGAATGGGGGTTAGGTTGGGGGTTTTTTTAAAAGAAATAAATTTTAAAAGTTTTAATGAGTACTTTTGCTTTTTTTTAAAATTTTTGAATTTTTTTTTACAAAATGGGGTCTTTTTCCCAAAATGGGGTTTTGTAAATTTTGATGGTGCTTTTTACGTTTTTTTCAGTTTGTTGTTCTGCTTCAAAGACTGTTTAATTTTGAAACACAATTTGTTTTTTAAATTAATCCCCGGGAAGTTGTTTCAAACCCCCAAGCAAAAAAACATCTTCTTTTTTTTTAAATAAACTTTAAAATTTGGGGGTGGATTAAATCCCGGGTTGTGGTCGGACGGTTGGGTTTTCCCCTTAGTCAGGCCCCTTTTTAAAAAATTTCATCAAAAAAAAACAAGGGGAAAACATAAAAAACATTATGCTTCCACTGAAAAAAGTAAACATTTAAACCCAGATATAAAAAACGATTTTTTTTGATAAGCAACCCTTTCCTTCCCCTTTCGTTCAGGGCGGGGAAATTTCAAGATTATAAACATGGTTTCTTTTTTTTAACGTCAAAAATTTCCCGACCGAGGGTTAAATTTGGCCCAAAAATTTCGAAAACTTTTCCTTTTCACTGACCGGGGGTTTTTTTCGCGGGGCACTTCCCTTGATAAAATATCTTCTGGCACTTATTTTTTCCCCCGAAAAAGGGAAAACTTTGCGATGTTTTTTCTAGTGTGCCGGTTTTTTGGTCTTTTTTCCAAAATTTCTCATGTCAACAAATTTCCCGACCCCCCCCTAAAGACGGGCAGCTTTTTTTTTCAAGATGCCTTTACCCCCCTTTCTTTTGGGGGAAAAATTTTTTTTTATCGAAGGAGAAGGGAATTTTTCTTTTCAAGTATTTTATTTTTCCCAACCAGGGTTTAATAATCGTAAACTCGTTTTTTTTAAATTACAAAAATTGCTTGTTTTTGTCAGGTTTCTTTTTTGCCCAAAGCGGGGGTTTGTTAGCTGGGGGTTTTTTCCCAATTTTACCGGAGGGTTTTTTTGTGAAAACTTTTTTCCCTTCCCTCGGAAAGAAATAAAAAACCCATTTCTGAAATTTGGGGAGATGGTTGTTATGTGCAAGAAAAAAATTTTCCCAAAAAATATTAAATGATCCATTTTTTGGGTTGTGGGGGCGTTATGGTTAGGCATGAAAGGGAAAAGAGTCGGTTTTTCTTGTAAAACCAAAACATTTTTTGTTAAAATTTTTTTCTTTCTCTTTCTTTTTATAGATGCTTTTCCGTGTTTTTTTTCGAACATTTTAGGGGACAGAAGTATTTTTTTTCAGTTTTTTGTATGTTTTTATGGGAATTTTTTCTTTGGGATCGGGAAAAATTAATGTTTTTAACCCTTTGGTTGTGACAAAAACCAAGGGATAGCGTGGTTTCTGCCTTTTGATCTAGAAGCATACCTAAAATTGTCTGCTTTTTTTCTTTCATTAAAGTTTTTGATTCTTTATAGGGAAGCTCGGGTTTTGTTGTTAAAAATTTAAACCTGCGGGAAATTTTTTTTTTGGTGGTTATCTCGCACGGTTAAAATTTGGGCCTTTTAAAAAACTTTTTAGTAGTTTTTAGTGTGACAGGAAACGGTTTTTGGTTTTGGGTCACAAACTTTTGATCTACGGGGTAAAAAATTCCCCCCCTTTTTCCTCGGCTACAGTTTTTTTTTTTTAGGGGTTTTGGGAAGTGTTTGATCTACAAAAACGTTGTTAATCGAAATTTGAGTAAACCGAAAAAGCACGCTAAAGTCATCCAGGAGTTAATGTTTCCCTTCAAACTGCGCGATGACAGAGCTCGGCGTTCGGGGTTCCGCCCCAAAAATCTTCCCGTTTTTTTCCCTTTTCTTCCGTGGGGTTAAAAATGTAATAAAATTTTAAAGTTCTTCGATTAATTATGTTCTTTTGGAGAGATGGGATAAAATTGATGGAAGCCCAAAGTTTAAAACATTTTTCAAACTCCTGAAACTTTAAAAGTCCTGATCATTTTGGGGTAAAAACCACATCATGAGGTGGGCTTTTTTGTTTTGTTTTTCGTTCTTTTTCAGTTTTCCTTTCAATTTTGGGAAAACCAATTTTATTTTTAAAAATGTGCAAGACAAGCGTTGAAAACAAAAAAAAATAACACAAAAATTTGACACCCCTTTCACTTTTGGAATAAAAACCCAAGAACAAAAATTTTAAAATTTGGTTATGACAAAAAATAACCATGAATCCCTTTTTTTGGCCAAAAAAAAATTTTCAAATTTATTGAGAAAAAATTTTAAGCAATTCACTTGTTTAAAAAATTTTAATTGTGGTGTACACACACACACACCCCCAACAACACACCCCGCCCGCATCCACATTCACCACAACAAAAACATACCAAAATTCTCTCTCCTTCTTTCGCTTTGTAACACCCCCAACACACACACACCCAAAACTTACATTTACATACAAAAAAAATTATTTGCTTTTCTCTCTCTCTCTCTCTCTCTCTTCTCCCCTCCTTTCTCTCTCTTTTCCTCACTCACACCAAACACCACCACAAAAACCCCCACACACACAAAACCAACACAACAAAATTATGTGTTATAAAGGGGAAAAGTTAATGAGGGGGGTACGGGTTACAAAGAAGGGCCCAGTGTCTAAGGAAAAGAAGTTTCTTACCCCGGGTTTGGGAGTCTTATGAAAGAGAAAAAAGGGGGGGCAGGGTGCCACTTAAATATGGATGCAGGGGGTTTGGGACCAAAAAATTTTTTTTAAAAAATTTTAAAAATTAATTTTAAATTTTCAAATCATGTGTTTGTGTGGTGTGTTTTTGGGGTTTTGGTTTTGGGTGTGTGTGGGTGTGTTGTGTGTGTGTGAGAGAGGAGAGAAAAGGAGGGGAAAATAAAGGGGGAGAGGGGATTGGGGGAAAAATGAGGCGGGGAGAGAGAGAGAGGAGAGAGAATTAACAGCCCTAAAATCAGTTTGAAAAATTATGTTAGTATGAAAGTTTGTGGGACAAAAAAGCACCTGCATTTTGGGGTAAAAAAAGAACTGGCAAAATGTGAGAGTGCTTGAAGGTTTTTAAATTTTCCCCAAAAAAAAATTAAAAGAATTAATTTGCCTTTTAAAAAAAGAAATGAAGAAGAAAAAACCCTTAGTTTATTTTTTAATTCAAAGGGTTGTTAATTTTAAAAGGGGGAAAAAACCCAAAACAACACAGCAAAGGTGATGGATTTGAAATCAATTGCCAATCCTAACCAAATTTTGTTTCGCAAAAAAGTTTTGGTTTTTTATAAAAAAAAACCCCCAGAAAAAAAGGGGGATTTCTTTTTTTTTTGTCTTTTTTTAAAAACCTTTTCCCATTTTGTACTTGTTTTAAAAAACACTAGGGCATTTTCGGCTCATTTTTATCTTTAAATTTTTGGGGAAAGGGTTGGTCAGATAAAGAAACGGGGACTTAGCGTGTTGATTGATTATATAAAAAAGTCCATGAAAAATCAAATGTAGAAAATTTGTTTATTATATAATTTCATGTACTCTAAGTCAAAAAACATAAAAAATTTAAAATGTAAAAAAAGTTCAAGAATGATTGTTTTTTCATTTGAGTGATGTGTTTTTTTCCCAATTTTGATCTTAAATTGCTAATTTTTAAGATTTGTGCTTTTGAGGGGTTTTGGTTTCCCTGTCAAAACCCAAAAGGGGTTTCTCCTTTGTAAAAACCCTTTAAATATTCATAAAAAATTGATAAATTTCCGTATGAATTTTGTTTTTTAAAAAAATGCATTTTTTTCCAAAATTTTAAGTTGGTGTGTTTTTTTTAATTTTTGGGTTTAAAAATTTGGGCTACAACTTCCATGTTTTGTTTTTTGAAGGGGGGTGGTTTCCTGTCCAACCAACGGGTTTCCTTGCCCAAAACCCCGCAACATTTTTCTTTTAAAAGGTTTTAAATTTTTGAAATAGTTTCCCATTTTGTGTAAAGAAAATTGTTGTTTTTTTTAAAATTGATGTGGGGTTTAAAAATTTTTGGGTTTTAATTTGTGATGCTTCCTGTGGTACTTGCAAAAATAACAAAAACTTTAAATTGGGCGTTAAAAAAACTGTTTTTAGAGTGTCTTTTTAAAAAAATGGCCCAAAATATGCTTTGTCAGTGTTTGTAATTTCCAAATTTTTGGGTTTTTTGTTTTAAAAAATGAAAAACAACACTTTTTGGGAAGTGTTTTTTGTTTAAATATTCTGTAGTAAAAGTTTTATTTAGGGACTTTTGGTTTCCATGTCAAAACCGAAAAACACGGTAAATTTTAGATTTTAAATTTCATAAAATATTTGGGAAAACCAATTAATTTTTCCTTAATTTTTTAAAAAAGAATGCGATTATGCCCGAGTACTAAAAAATTTATAACAAAAACCCAAAAAAACTTCCAATGAATTTTTTTTTCAAGGTCTAGGCCCAAAAAACCTCACTGTTTCTGAGAATAACCCATATTTTAATATTTTATAATTATTTTTAAAATTTTAAATTTATATATATTATATATATATTATATTATATATTACTCAAAGCCCCTGATGTTTTCTTAATTTTTAAATCAAAATCTTCATGTACCTGTCAGAAACACGAAAAATTTCTTAGCTGCCAACCATTTCCTCCAACACTCCCCCCCCCCCCCCCCTTGCCCCCCCCCCCCTTCCCCACTGAATTGTTCTGGTTATTAATAATAATAATATTACTTTATTAGCTGTGATTCTGGTTTTCCATTTTTTAGGAAAATATTCTGGTTTCTAAGATCTAAAAATAAAAAATCTGTGGAAATAGAGTAGAACATCAATGGGTGTGCCGGTTTCCAAAGGCAATTTGAATTTTCAAGCTGTTGGAGAAAAGGTTAAGCACAAATTCTGATAGCTATGGCTATCAAAAAGTTAGTTTCTAAGTGTTTTTGTATACATACGAGGCAGATTTTCTAAAAATAATTATATACAGCATGGATCAGTTTTGACAAGGCAAAAGTTACTTGTAGGTTCTGGCATTCTGCTGCAGTCTTAAATCTTTGTGCTGTTTTGATTCTAAAATTTTGCACGAAGGAAGAAATAACATTACTGCTCCTGAGAAGACAAGTTGTTTCATCATCAATGCCTTTGTGCCTTATTAGCACGTAGGGCAGCAACAAATGTTCTCCACTCCTGTCTGTCCTGGGCCAGCTTCCGGATGGTTACCAGTTGTTTACTTCTATGATTTTGGAGCAGCAAAACTTTACATTTTCAGTTTCAACCATCTTCCTGTTGTGCTTTGCCAGTTCTCAGAAACTCAGGGGTTTTTTTGTGTGGTTTTTTTTTATTTTAGTTTATAGCATCAATTCTAGTAAATTATATGTGGACAGAACAATCAAGGAGTAGCCAAGCAGGCAATGACTGATAGTGAGCATGCGCATCAAGACAAGGAAATCCTGTATCTTTTGTGCCATCTGGATGGACTTATGTCTGTCGAAGTTTAAAACAACAAAGCAAGGCAGAAACTGTGTATTAAGTGCCATGTAACTGATGAAAGCTGTGTGTGTCACTGTGTGTGTGTCTTGACAAACTTAGTAATTATTGAATTTATTCATTAAAAAAGGGGGTGGTGATGGTGGAGGGTGGGGGTGGTCACGGTGAATAGGTGAGTACATGAAATACAATATATATACATATTCAATATTGATTTTATGAATCATTTGCATAAATTGTGCATTTAACAATATCACAATATAAGCCAGAGTAAGATGAGCTAAAACTAGTAAAAGAACAATATACCAAGTGCCTTGTTAAAGTTTTTGTAGAGATTCTGCAGTGCTTTTTAGATAGTGATTCATCATCACTGTCATTATCTATGATGAAAATAAATTATAATTTAAAGAAAATCTAGTTGTTTTTTTTGCTTTGTGTGCAGCCATGAGCACCTCAGGCACCGTGAGGCGTTTTGGCACTGCCAAGACATATGGAAGAACCAGAGAAAATAATTCCAGTGCCTCTTTTGATGAGATATCTGGAAAACCAGTTCCCATCAAGGCTTCTCCAGCTCACACAAAATGGGGTAAAACAAACTTTGTTGCCATTCGAAAGGACAAAAAGTCTGTGTTTGAGCCTCCACCAGAGCCTGTAAAAAAGGACTCAAAACCAGAAGATCCCTTCAGTTTTGACACTGAAGACAAACGTAAGGTTGGCACTAGATCTCAGCATGTTGTCATTGCTGAGCCTCAGAGGCTCTCTACCCGTCTCCCTGCATCCAGAATTGTGACACAGGGAAAGAAAGGCCCAGAGGTTGAACCTAAAGACTTTGTGGGTCCCCAGAACAATGAGACTGCCATTGCACGACCTGGCAGAACGTACAGCAAGTCACAGGAGGGACGCTTGAGCTCAGTTCCAGCGTCACCACTCATCATGGACCAGTTTGTGGAAGTGGGAAAGACTGTGAAGACTGATTCTGGATATGAAGTAGTGTATTCCATCCAGCCCCATAAACCTTCTTCTACCACTGAAGTGCCAGTCACCGTCAAGCCTGCGCTGCCCACCATGCCAGAGCCAGCTGCTGTCAAGCCCAGGACTGAACCCCCCACCACTAAACCCCCTGCGGAGCCTGTCACTAAAAAACCTAGCCCAGCATCAGACGATGATGATGATGACATCTTTCCAGCTACGTTTCGAAGGACACCTTTGAAGACTTACTCAGGAGAGATCATCACACCCATCATTGATATTCCTGATGACCCACCTCCAAAAAAGCGGAAGAGGGGGCCAACTGGCTACCCAAGAGGCCGCAGAGCATCGCGCTACACAGACCCACATTTGATAGAGGAATACCGCAGGAGGTATGAGGCAACACACGGAAAGCGTGAGCCGACAGCTGGAATGTTCAACAGTACTGTGGTGTCCAGCAGAGAACTCAGAAACACTGAGGGTACAACGCTGGTGGTAGTTTGCAAACCCAAAGTGGAAGTTTTGGAGAAGAAGGATGACGTGCAAACCAAGTACTTTAAGAATGTGAAAAAAGAGCTGGACAAGGCTGACAAGAACTTGGAAGCAGCAGAAACTGTTTCACAGGAAACTCCCAGCACACCACCATCTTCTTCAGCATCAGAGACTGCTGCCTCAGCCACCCCTTCATCCATCATCAAAAAATCACCAGCATCTTCACAGGACTCTGGGTCATCCAGCAGCACCCCATCTCGTATGCTGAAGGTTCGTTTTGCTGATGAAGAAACGTGTTCAGCTGCCAACACATTAACTTCTTTATCCGCTTCTGTCGTTCAGAAACAATCAAAGGGAAGTGTCGTGACACGCAGTAGAGAGAAACAGTCTTCTCAGGCTAGCCAAGAATCAGTTTCTTCAAATTCAAGCCAAAACTCGTCAAGCACTTCTAACAACAGCAGTGTGTCTGATAAAAATGATGCTAGCATTGCTTCACGGACACGATCAGGGCGTAGGCAGTATAGAATCTTCAAGTCCAGAGGCCCCCCTCAGCCGGCTGCCAAGGAGACTGCCAAGCAGAAGGACAAGGACAGTACTTCTGCTGATGCACAGGACAACAACACTGAGCCTGACTCCCCACCTATGCCAGAATTGACTCGCGAAGTCCCCGATACTCAGAATGATAAAGATTCCTCAGGACAAAACCCACCAAACATTTTTGGTGAAGAAGAAAGCAACATTGCCAATGAAACAGAAACAGACCAGGCAGAAAAATCACCCCAGACATCAGAAGCAAAAGAGGCAGCTGATTCTCAGGTATCTGAGCAAAGTACAGAGGACATGTCAGAAAGAACTGAAGAATCTGCAGAGGAATCTTCTGGTTCTCAAGTGAGGGCCTCAGATTCTCAGGATACACCTTCTCCTGCTGCATCAGATGATCAGGAAGTTTCCCAGGAGGTGGTGTCATCTGCTGAGGGTAGCCAGAAGGAAAACAATGTGCCTGCCTTGCCCCGCCGATTTTTCAAGTCAAAGGCCAAAACTCCATCCACCACTCCAAGTTTGCAGCGTAAAGTGTTTGAAAAGGTAAGATTTAGACTAAAACTAGTAAAAGATATTCCAGATTTCATGTTTCAGATGTTGCCTGGTTTTAGTGGTTTATTTATTTTATTCTTTTATATCGAGCATAATGGAATAAGCACTTGTGTGCTTTTCTACATCCAGTCCCTGTGTGTATGTGGATTGGTAATTGTATCATCTGTTCCCACCAGCACACAATGGCCTACTCTTATGAAAAGCGGAACGGGATTTAACGTGTGGGCAAGATGTTTTGCATGCGTTCGCACACGGGACCTCGGTTTGTAGTCTTATTGTCTTTGGGGGAGAGTGGAGTCTGCACTGATGATAACTCCAGAGGAAAATTTCCCTTTGAACGGGAATCGAACCCGGGTCGTCAGATTGCAAGCGCAATGTTCTGACCACTAGGCTATCCCGTCCCCTCCCTGGTTGATGGAGATAAAGATAAGATTATTAACTCAATGGAGTCGCAGTGAAATGGATCCCGCTATTTTGTGGTGACGTGTGATTTTGGCTATTTAATTTGAAAATTTCAGCAGATTTACCAAAGATAATAAAGATGTACAAATTATACATCATTGAAAAGTTTACTATGTTTACTTTTGAGATTGTTACTCAGTTTTTCAATAGATTACTGTAATAATTTTTTACAAATTTTCAAAATATGTCACTGAATGCTGAAAAATAAAAAGTTTTGAAAATTAGGGCTGCTTATCTTACATAGCTTGAACTTTTCATCAACTAGTCCCCTTGAAACAATGTGACGATTTTTCACCAAAGTAAGGTTCTCTTAAGTTGGCTAAATCCATCTGATGTCACTTTTTGCACTAGACAGTTTTTGTTTACAAAATCATGACACTGGAGAGCCTGAAATCCCAAAGGATATGGTGTAAGCTTGACAGCATGTCAAAGAAAAGTAGCCAACACATGCAAACTAGGCAAGCTTATGGTCAAGGAAAACAACTGTGTTTAGAAAAATGATTTCCCTACAGGCCAGAGTACTTTCCCTTCAGTTGAACATCGCTTAGTGTATTAAAAAAAAAGTTGTAAATCTGCCAAATCTTAAGCTTCGGCACGTCACAGTGAAGGAGAGGAGATTTGGCACAACCTCATTGAGTTAAAAGTTGTATGGCTCATTTTCTTAAGACACAGTTTTATGATAATCTTTACATTTGAATTAATGAGATATAAACAAACGAACATGGGAAGGAATATATAATATATGGCCTACTATATTCTACAAAATTGCTTTTTAGTAATCACATACTAATGATACTATCAATAGTATCATTCTTACTGTGTCACTGTGTGTGAATATAACATGTAATGTTTGGTTTGTTTTGGATTGGGGTTTAGTTTAGTTTTTTCTTTTTGTTTGTTTTTTTCTTGCATTTTGTTTTAGTGTGTGTCTGTGCGCACGCCTGTGTGTGTGTATAATAATAATAATAATAATAATAATAATAAAATGGAATTTGTATAGCGCTATATCTTGCAAAGACAAATCAGAGTGCTTGCATGCGTGTATCTGCATACGTGCTTGTGTGTTTATTCTAAAGTTTTACTTTGGTTTGTTAAATAATGTGTGAGACTGAGAGCATTTAAATATACAACTATGCATACTTGTGAAATGTGTTTTGGGTCTTTTTGTTGTTGACATTGAGATTTTTTAGTGGGTAAGGTAGCTTTTGTTTCCATTTTTGAGAATTTCAATATGTGGATTAAAGACTGAAACTTATCTTCAGATGAAAGTAAGTTTCATAGAACAAACACATGCAGAAGGTCTAGTACTGGTTTCAATAGATTTTTCTATTAGATATAAAACTGACTTATTGAGTGTGAATTAATATACTTTATTAGAGAGTTGTGGAAACATCAAAATCATTGGTATGCACACCTGGTTTGACCAGTGCAGCGCTGACTGAAGTGGTTAGGTTGTGAAACACCTGAGAAAATAACTTTAATGTGCTACTAACTTTAAGTTTAATTATTACTAATATTAGTGAATACAGGGAGCATGTGGCACACAGTTCTATTGATCACTAAACTAGACAAAGCTTCACCATTTCAAGTGTGTGTGTGTTTATTTTATTTAATTTTATTTAATTCTTTTATATCGAGGATAATGGAATAAGCACTTATGTGCTTTTTTACATCCAGTCCCCGTCTGTATGCGCTTTTGTAAATTTGTCATCTGTTCCCACCGGCACACAATGGCCTACTCTTACGAACAGCAGAATAGGATTTAACGTGTGCGCAAGATGGTCTGCGTGCCTTCACACACGGGACCGGTGGTGTAGGGGTGTCTAGAAAGCGAAAAGTCCGGGTCAGAAGTGTGCGGTGGTCCCGTCTAGGTCCGAAACTTTTCCCCCATCCATTAGACCATGAGTGGTGGTCTGGGCGCTAGTCTTTCGGATGAGACGATAAACCGAAGTCCCGTGTGTTATACTTATAGTTATACAAAATTATGCAGCGCACGTAAAAGAACCTACGGCAACAAGAGAGTTGTCCCTGGCAAAATTCTTAGAAAAAAGCCACTCTGTTAGGGAAACAAATACAGTTGCAGACCAAAAAAAAAAAAAAAAAAAAAGAAAAGAAGGGTGGCACTGCTCTTGTGGGAACGTGCTCTCCCCGGGGAGAGCAGCCCGAATTTCACGCAGAGAAATCTCATGACTTAAAAGTGGTATAAATGAAATGAAATGAAATAAATGACCTCGGTAAATAGTCTCATCCGAAGGATGATGAAGTGTGAGTGAGTGAGTTAGTGACTAAGTGAGTGAATGTGTGTGTGTGTGTGCGCATGAGTGAATGTGTGTGTTTTGTGAGTGTGTTTGTGTGTGTGTGTGTGTGTGTTGTGTGTGTGTGTGAACTGCTGTACATCTTACACGACCATTTCTTTAACTGTGTGTAATTTTCTAAGTGTGCATGCATGTGAGCTTATGTGCAGGCACACATATGTGTGTTTGTGTAGTTGGTTATAGATCTATACAAATTATCCTCTACCTGTTTGTCTGTTATTCTAACAGTCACCATCAAAAGCATCCTACAATGTCAGATCATGGCAGAGAGAAGAGGAGAGCGCTGACAAGGAGGTAAGCAGTCAACAGACTTACTGTTACTTAGTAATAGTTCTAATACTGACTCTTTCTTTTCAAAATGTGTTGCTCTGACTTGATTCCGGGTCATGTTTGCTTTGAAGTAGTGAGGTCATTAACCAGCGCAGACTGAGTGCCACAAAGAAAAGCTTTCAAAGCCCCATTGCTGAATTGAATCATGTGTAGCCCTAAACTCAGTTCTGTGACTGTGTGGGAGATCTGGCTACTTGAACTAAACTGCTACATTTGTTTGTATCATGACATTTGCTACTACTGAGTTATGAAAGTATTTCACAACATATTCTATTGAAGATCCTGTTTCATGACGTTCCTTGTAGACTTTATTTTCGCTTTTAATATTCCTATAAGAAGTGAACATTCATTGGCCCACACTACCTTTTCAAGCTTCTTTTCCCCCTGCACTACAAGTACATCTAGGGGTTTGGAGAGTTTTGTGTGCTTTATAAGTCACAGATTCATTAATTTTTTTCAGATGTGATCATCTAAATTTGAAAAGAAAAAAAGTTTTGTACCAAGCAGGTTGTTTCAGGGAATTACACTAGGAGTAGGAGGCAGCAACAGTCTAGCCACTTTTTAGTCTACATCTGCATTTCCAGGATTTCTTTTGAATGGAGATGTTCTACAAACAGTGGATGTTGGGAATTGGAATTTGGATGAGGCAAATGATAAAATTATCATTATTGACAAATCTGAGATGGGAACCTTCGATCAAAAGTTTAGGAAAGCATTCCCCAGAGCCAGGAGCCTTTGAAGTTTGATCATGGTTTGATGGTACAAGGTACAAAACTTTCTTGTTTTGGTTTTGACTCGTAACAGTAACTTCACAGGTCTTTGCATTGTGCACATTTTTGTATGAGGTTTGAAGTGTTTTTGGGGGGAAAAAAGTAATAAAAATGTGTGATGCAGAAAATTCTGCATATAATATAGATATATATGCTTGACCTTAATGGGAATTAGGTAATGCTGAAAATAGACTATATTTTGAAGTTCTAATGCTGTGAGGGTTTTGAAGAAGTTAGTGAAAATGGACCAACTGGCATAGAGCCAGCACAAATTGTCAATAGTCAGTATAGAGTAAGGCGTACAGATCTGTATTTAAAAATAAAATGACCCCCCTTTTCAGTATCGAGTATGTCAGCCAAGGGCAAAAAAAAAAAAAAGCTGCCGATGCAATATGCTGAAAATGTAAAAAAAAAATAATTGAGCATCCAGTTAAAAAATTTTCTTTAAGCATCCCAAATTAGGTGTCCATTAGACTTCATCTAGGCTTGCAACATGGATTTGTTTACAAGTAGCCAAATGTGAATTTTGTTCTCTGTGTACCCAGGCCAGCAGCAGTGTTAACTGCTGTCATCATCATCTCATCGTCGTCATCATCATCATCATCATCATCATCAATATAATCTGTTTAATTAGGATAGTACTTGCTATAAAAACTGAGTAATGTCCATGTTTGATACTGTTTTTAAAATGATGCAGTGATGTTGAGCTCCATTACAGGCAAATAAGACATTTCATATACTACTGCTGTGCTGCCTAATCTTGAAGTTGAAGTAAAAAGTTTTTTTTAAATATTTGTTTAAATTTTCTTTTGTTTTTATTATATAAATTGAGCACTTGAAGATGTACCACTGTCACTTGCATTGATCAGTGAAATAGAAGTTTCTTGCAGTAGTTTTGTCTTGCACAGGACGACACAGGCCCTCCCCCCGCTAAACAGGCCAAGAGAAATCTGCCGTTCTCTGAAGAAGAAGCAGCAGCAGCAGCAGCAGCACGGGAGGGCACGTCCAAGTCCGCCAAGGAACCCCGCCTGACCCGTTCCGTTCACTGGCCTAAGGACAAAAACCAGCAGGCCTACACCTCTGTGCGTGTGCAGAAACAGCACAAAGAAGTAAGGTTTTTCACTATTATAAACAAAGTAAACCAACTCGGAGACATAAACAATGTTGTGATTTGTAATTGTAGCCCATTGTTTGTGTTGTCACATCACAAGGATAAGTATGCATTTTTTGTTGTTATTGTAACGTGAATTATTGATTATTATAATAATGCTGGAAGTGTCCCACTGATTTCCTGTTATAGTAAAGACATAGCACAAGTCTTCTCACAATAAAAAAAAAAGATGCATATTCACTGATGTGCAACCTACATGATTAAGTAATGAATAAACCACAATTGAAATGATTAGATTTTAGATCTGAAGAATAAAGATAAAAATGTCTGTATGGAACAGAAAGAGTGGCTTTTCTTTAAACCACTCTGGGCATTTGTGGTTATGGACGTTTTATGAGATAAAGTGTTTGTATTTTTGAGAATGTCATTGACTTCGTGTGTTTTGTTTACAATCTTTGTATTTTTGAGAATGTCATTGACTTCATGTGTCTTTGTTTACAGCTGTATACAGTTGTCCACAATGTGAAGATGGCATACGAAGTTCAAGAGTCTGGGGAGACTCAGGACTTCATGGATGATGTGGAATACCTGCTGGAAAACCTCAAGGACTCTCAGCCACTCTCCATTAGAGCTCTCAGGTGGGCAAACATTGTACATTTTGAATGCATGGGTGATTTTCTTTTAGTTTTAAACAGAATTCCATATTGTCCATTTTCTGATGTTAATTTTTAAGGACTATTAGATTCAAGATTTTGTCCTTGAAAACGACCTAAATCAAATGACATCATGCGACAAAAATCCCCTTGGAAGCTGTTGAAAAGGAAGCTTGCATGTTGAAAGTATTTTCTTTGAGGATGATAATAAAGTGTGGATATATTTTTGTACAAAAAAGTAAGTAAACAGTGTTGATTCTAGGCTGTGCCATTGTGGGATTCCTGCACTTCCTATTTTCTGGCTGCAAAGAATTAGTACTGTGTGCCCCATCAGGCACAAAAAAACAACAACAACAAAACCAAAGGCTGCATCACAGAATGACAGGTGTGCCATGTGCAGAAAACCTGTCTTAGCCCAACCTTAACCTGATCAGCTTAGAGGGACCTCCATTTCTGACTCCCAATTTGACAGATGGTAGTAGGTCAAGGGGACGGGATAGCTCAGTGGTTGGAGCACTCGCTTTCCCCCAGCCAAGTTAAGCAGCGTCGAGAGTGGTTACCACTTGGATGGGTGACCGTTTGCGCGCCTTGGCTTCAGTACAGTTCACATGTTCACCCAGCTGTAAATGGGTCCTGCCTCTTTTAGGGTAGGGAAGGTTAGCAGCGAGGGGAGATGGAGATGGCGCGCCCTCAATTGCTGGTTAGAATAGTGTGGTTTGATGCTCACTCCCTATGACTTATAGGTTATGGGATTCCTTTACCTTTTTTTTTAGTAGGTCAACAGCTTTCACTACTGCATATCCCACAAAACAATTGTGACAGTAGGACAGTCCCTGGATGCCATTTTGAATTTAGTTGCAAGATATTTGGTTGAGTAGTTTAGCTGCTGTAAATTTTAAGCATAAAACTTTTTGCATTTTTTTTTTTTGGTGGGGGAGTGGGGGGGTGTATAGGCAGATGGCAAACCTATACAACTTCTAGAATTCATTTTTGGACATAATGTTGATGGTAAGTGTGTTCTGGAGGTTTAAACTTTTGAAGAAATTTTGAAGTGAGACAAGTCTGAAGTTGGTCTCTTCCTTTTTATACAACACTGACTTAGGAACAATGTTCCTCTACTCTCTGATTTTGATGTTTTGGTTGGGGTTTTTTTTGTACCATTTACTACATGTGGAAAACCCTCTGCCTTATTTCCCTGCACTTTATTTCTGCCTTCTCTTGGTGAGTGTGATGTTTAGATGCTGAAGACAACCTTCAGCGACCTACAAAGCTGTCTGGCTGGCCTGAATAAGTCCGCTCACCATCAGATTTCAAGATCTGATGAAACCTGTCATGACGTTTGTTATTACTTCAGTGTACACTGACACATATTTTTTTCATTTTTGTTAGCATGCACAATCCAGCTGCAGGCAAATGCATATGCAGCATTCGGATTGCTTTTCCGAGACTCGGCATTGTCACCCAAGATCTTTTCAGTTTGCTGCATGACGCCTGCTGTTCTTACTGTGAGTGAGCATCTTTTTCATGATCATTACTACTGATGCTGTGTTATCTGTGAAAAGTTGTTATTTACTAGAAAAAACCCAATCAACAATACAAAAACTGTCAACAGAACAAAACATATAATTTCTGCGGAGGACAGGGTTTTAGAAATTGGTGAAACTAATGATGTGCAGATTTTGGTATGATTATTGGTGTCAAACCATGATCATTGATTTTTTCTTCTTTTGTGATTTAGCATTTCATCATTTGTATTTCCCGATCATTATGTTTGACATGATAGATTTTTCTGATGACTTTCCCCAATTGTCACAGCTTCTTGGTTGATTAAAACTAAGTATTATCATTTGGTCCGTGTACTTGAGGTTAAGATGTGGTAATTGAGGCAGTTATCTTTGAAACTAATTACATCACTGATCTGTGTTCTCATGGTGAAGCACCTTGTTCATTGAATGGCTGACAGAGGCACTAGCCGAAGTGGTTAGCCATCTGAACTGGATCTCATGGGTGTGAAGTTGTGGGTTTGATCATGGTGAACTGTGGCGGGGATTTTACGATCTCCCAGGTCATCGTCATGTGCAGGAGACCTGACCTACATTGTCTGTCATTTCTTTGTGATTCATATCGCTATCTATGTGATCGACTCTATCTAGTCCATGCACCCCATCACCGTTTATGTTAGAAATTTCCCAACTTTAACACACTGTCTTCCCTGCTGGAACAAATGGAACAACCTAGAAGCTTACTTTGATCTACATATGCACGTTAGATGTTGTAATTGATGTCAGTGTTCGGTGGGTTACGGAAACGCAAACATAAACCAGCACACATCCCTGAAGTCGTAATGTAGCTACCTTCATGGTGGGCAGAAACGGCCACATACACAACACGTCAGCAATGCTGAACCTGGCATCTCTAGCCGAGGAATGAGAAAAGGTCATGGCTAGGTTTCCCCTGGTGTGCATGTGTGCAGAGTCTGGCCCTGAGCACAGCCTCCATGATGTTCATGCTGTCCCGGGATCGCCTGAACATGGACCTGGACAAGGAGAGCCTGCACCTGATGCTGAAGCTGAACGAGGTCGACATGCCCCGCGCCAGTGACGGCACCGCTGCTGAGGGGCCAGAGGGCCAGGAGCACCCCGACAACAGCACGGAGCTGGAGAAGGGGCGGGCCCGTGTGCAGGAGATGCTGGTGCAGCTGCAGAAGGAGACCAACGCCAAGCAGATCGACCTGGACTTTGTGTCGGTAAGCAGCGCCCGGCTCCCCGGGCATGTGTGGGATGTGGTGTTTCATTGGTTTTGTTTTCATTCATGGATTTACAGTGTTACTGTTGTAGGCTAAACATTGCCATTTTGATGAAAATGAAGACATGGGAGTGAAATGTGTCAAGAACTGTTTTATTTTGATGAAAATGAAAACACAAGAGTGAAATGTGCCCAAAACTGGACTGACAGTTGCTTAAAAAGTGTTGTTTGAACAAAATGATATAATTGGAATGTCATTTTCCCTTTCATCCCGGATCTGTAGTTGCTCTTACGCTTTCTAAATCTGGGTAAATTTCAGAACACTTATTATAAAATTTTCTCTTTTTTTTTTGAAAGATGAGAAACAGTAGGGTGTTTTTTGGTTGCTGGTGTTGTTGCTGGTGATAGGTTTTATTGTTGTTTTTTATCACTGTTAAATGCTTTTCTCTCTTTTTTCCCCCTATGTTCCCTTGTGCCTGTCACTCATCCTTACATACTGTCCTCTGTTTCTCTCTATCTCTTTCAGTCTCTGCTTCTGTTTGAAACATTTACTGTGTGTTTCTTTCTGAAAGTGTGATGACAACAATTATACAGTGTATGTATGTTTGTCCGTCGTGTCCGACGATGACCTCCAAAACAGCAGAGGAGGCAGCTGCTGTTTTGGAAACTGGGCAGAAATTTGATTATAGTGGAGATGCCTTGCCCACAGTACATCCCCACTCTCTCGGCCAAGTGGGCATAAGGACAGTCAGCGTTGGAGATGTTCTCCAAAGGCCAACCAGCCCCCAGGGCTGCAGCACATAAGGACTGTGCGAGACAAGCCTCCTAGTCAGAGAGTCATAGTCGATCACTAAAGACTAAGCTGTAAAGTGGAATTCCATGAGTGGGAAAGCCACTGGTCATACAGCCTCTCACTTTGCTGTTGCCCCCAGCGTCAATGGTTTAATCAAGAACTGTGATAAAGCCCAGGTGCTGACAGCTAACAATTATACAACCTGTGTGGAAAACTGGTTGTGTGTGTGCAGACAGGAAACCTGGCCATGGAGTCGCTGCTCAGTCTCACGTCACGGCGTGCAGGGGAGTGGTTCAAGGAGGAACTGCGCATGCTGGGAGGCCTGGACCATTTTGTGGAATCAGGTACCTTACCTTCAGTCATTTCCCTTTCTTTTGTTGTTGTTGTCTTTTTTTATGGAAATAAAGTTGTTGTTTGTTACTTTATCTAGCTCCTAGCAAGTGATGCTTCTTTTGCAGACCATTTGCAAACTATGTTGCTATGGGATAAAACTGCTGTGTCCACTGGACTGTGTGTGTGTGTGTGTGTGTGTGTGTTCCTATGGCACATGACTGATTTGTTCACTGGACTGTGTGTGTGCCTTGTGTTGTTATGAATTACTGATATGTTCACTGGACTGTGTGTCCTGTGTTGCTATGAGACATGACTGATGTGTTCACTGGACTGTGTGTCCTGTGTTCCTATGAAACATGACTGATTTGTTCACTGGACTGTGTGTGTGTGTGTGTGTGTGTGTGTGTGTGTGTGTGTGTGGTGTGTGTCCTGTGTTGCTATGGCACATGACTGATATGTTCACTGGACTGTGTGTGGTGTGTGTGTGTCCTGTGTTGCTATGGCACATGACTGATGTGTTCATTGGACTGTGTGTGTGTGTCCTGTGTTGCTATGAGACATGACTGATGTGTTCACTGGACTGTGTGTGTGTGTGTGTGTGTCCTGTGTTGCTATGAGACATGACTGATGTGTTCACTGGACTGTGTGTGTCCTGTGTTGCTATGGCACATGACTGATATGTTCAGTGGACTGTGTGTGTGTGTGTCCTGTGTTGCTATGAGACATGACAGGTGTGTTCACTGGACTCTGTGTTGTGTGTGTGTGTGTCCTGTGTTACTATGAGACATGACTGATATGTTCACGGGACTGTGTGTGTGTGTGTCCTGTGTTGCTATGAGACATGACTGATATGTTCACTGGACTGTGTGTGTGTGTGTTCTGTGTTGCTATGGCACATGACTGATATGTTCACTGGACTGTGTGTGTGTCCTGTGTTGCTATGGCACATGACTGATATGTTCACTGGACTGTGTGTGTGTGTCCTGTGTTGCTATGAGACATGACTGATGTGTTCACTGGACTGTGTGTGTGTGTGTCCTGTGTTGCTATGAGACATGACTGATGTGTTCACTGGACTGTGTGTGTGTTGTCCTGTGTTGCTATTGAGACATGACTGATATGTTCACTGGACTGTGTGTGTGTGTCCTGTGTTGCTATGAGACATGACTGATGTGTTCACTGGACTGTGTGTGTGTGTGTCCTGTGTTGCTGTGAGACATGACTGATGTGTTCACTGGACTGTGTGTGTCCTGCGTTGCTATGAGACATGACTGATGTGTTCACTGGACTGTGTGTGTGTGTGTCCTGTGTTGCTATGGCACATGACTGATGTTTTGTTTTGTTTTGTTTTGTTTAATGTCTATTCACTACATGGTGATTTAGACACACCCGCATTCATACCAAAGTACCTATTATTACACACCGCATCTCTCTCTCTCTCTCTCTCTTTCTCTCCCCTACACGCACCCACATCCACACACACATAAGTATATAAAATATATATATATATATATATATATATATATATATATATGCATATACATATATATATATGTATGTATATATATATATATATGTAATTACAGTAAAGGTTTTACAGGTGAAGAATATATGACTTCAGCAACTGACACTATGAATTGCTGAGAGTCATATAAAACTTCTTGACTAGTGGCATATTTCTTATGAATATCTAAACCTCTCCTTTTATACATGTCAAGAAGAATTGGGCAATCAAACAATAAATGGTGGACTGAAAGTGGAATAGAACAACAACATGTTACATTTTTTGAATATTTAGTATTCCATGCATTTAATCTCAGTTTATGTATTAGAATTTCTAATTTCCGTGGGCAAGGAAACTGCTGATAATGTTTTTCTATAATCTTTGAATGTATGCATTTCATTAACTTAGAATGAATTTCATAAGACGACATTGCAAGATTAGAATCAAACACTTCAGTACTGTATTCAGAGGCACCTTGTTTTGCCAAAGAATCAACCAGCTCATTCGAATAAATTCCACAATGAGAGGGGATCCAGCAAAAAGTTATGCTGATGTCTCTGCTTGCAATAGAATGTATCAGGATTTTTATCTCAAATACAATATCATTCCTTATTTTACCATGCCATGACTTTAATGCCATTAACACTGCCTTTGAGTCAACGCAAAACAGAATTTGGCAAACATCAACAGCAGTATCAGACAAAAAATTCAAAGCCATAAGAATTGCAAATAATTCAGAAGTAAAAATAGAAAAATGTTGTCCTAAATGAAAAGATTTTTTAACTTTTAATGTCGGAATCACATATGCAGCACCACTTTTGCCTGTTTCTAATACAGATCCGTCAGTATACACTTTTAAGTGATTAGAATAATTACTTTCTAAGTGACTTTTTACATCAACGGTGAGAAGATTTTGATCTTCATTTTTCTTTATTTCCGTGTAGTCGATGTCAAATTTAGCTGAAATATGTTCCCAAGGAGGAAACTGAGGAACAACTGGTAAAATTGGAATTGTTGATATATCGATGTCATTTTCTTTCATAAATGTGTCTGTATAATTTTTAATTGGCTGCAGAAATGAAATATTGCGTGCCCATTTAGGAAAATCAGTGTCTTTATTAATAAATATTTCCTCTTTTACTGAATTTGGAATAGAGATACTACGAACCACATATTTTGATACTGCCAGTTTTCGCTGATCAGAAAGAGATAGTAAATGAGCTTCTTTATAAGTATTAGCTGTATTTGCATGAGCCGGAACACCAAGAGCTATCTTTACTGCTTTACTGTCTAGACTTTGTAATTTTTTAAGTAGATAATCTGCAGCAGAAAAATAAACTTCTTGTCTGTATATTAATTTTGAATGTACCAAGGACAGAGCCAGATGTATCAGAGTCGTAGTGTCTTGACTCCATGCCTGAGAACTTATTATCTTTAGAAAATTAAGTCTTTTCCTAGCTTCAGTTATCATTTGGTTGATGTGCGTCTTCCAATTCAACTTTCTAGTTAAAATTACACCTAAGAATTTGACATCTTGTTTGTATTGAAGCACCTTTCCTTCTAATTTCAGTATTGGTAATTTTAATGGATTGTCACCGTTATTAAAAAGCACAAGACACGTTTTTTCTGCTGATAATTCTAATCTGTTTTCTTTCATATAACTACAGAATTTATCTAATTCTTCCTGATATATTTTTTCAACATAATTGATCACTCTCTTTTTCGTGTTTTTCCTAACTGACGTATTTATCCAAATAGCAATATGTATCTGCATACTGAACAACTTGAGTATTAGGTGACAAAGAGCTAGGGAGATCATGTACAAGAATAGAAAACAAGATAGGTGCAAGTACTGATCCCTGTGGTATACCCAAGTCGATAGCTTTCAAAGATGAGTACACTGAATCTAATTTAGTGCAAATTGATCTATCCGACAAGAAATTTTGCAGATATTTATATAATATTCCATTAATACCAATGTATTTTAATTTATGTAGCAATTGATCATGACAAACTCTATCATAGGCTTTCTTTACATCAAAAAATCTGGCTAACACACTTTTTCGTTTGGAAAATTGCTTTTTAATTTGATGTGTTAGTTTATCTAAGTGGTCAGAAGTTCATCTTCCCTTTCTAAAACCAGCCTGATTTGTTGGGATCACATTATTCTTTTCACAAAAATGAAATAAACGCTTATGTATAATTTTTTCCATTACTTTACCCACATGAGAAGTAAGAGCAATTGGCCTGTAGCTATCTATCGATGACCGCAGTTTACCTTTCTTTAGGATTGGGACTACAATCGACTGCCTCCAGATTTTAGGAAGAGTGCCATTTATCCAACAGTTCTGGAAAAATGAAAAGAGTAGCCTTTTCCATTTTAAAGGCATATGGGCCAGCATTTGATAAGATATACCATCAGCACCAACAGCCGTCTTGTTATGTGTAAATGAATCTAAAGTTTCACTAAATTCATCATATTGAATGGGGGCATTTAAATAATCAGCATTATAAGCTGACAGTTTGTTTGATTTATTTGCTTTTTCTAATTCGATATTTGATTGTATTCTTAATGATGAACTATTATCTGCAAACATTGAAACAAAAGCTTCTGCTTTTTCAATTATGCTTCGAAATCTATTATTTTCAAATTTGATTGGATATGTTGGAAGCTGAAATCCATTTTTCATTTCACTAACTTTCTTCCAAACTTTATGTAAATCCTTGGATTCTGATACTTCATTTATACAGAATTCTGTCCAATACTTGTTTTTTGCCTGAGCAATTATTCTTTTACATTGAGTTTTAGCATACTTCATACAAATAAAGTTTTCTTCTGATTGATCTTTTAACCATATTTTGAATCGTTCTTTTTTATGGTTTACTGCATCCTCACATGTTTTAGTCCACCATCTATTGTCCGTATGCTTTCCATTCTTGTTGCTTTTGTGTTTGGGAATAGAAAACTCGGCTGCATGTATGAGCTTTGCCACATAATTGGAATAAAACTGATCTACATCAAATCATCCTCTTCGATCGTTTCAATATCAGTAGCCTGAAGGAATGATTGAAAAGAACTCCAGTCAGCCAATTTATATTGAAATTTAGGAATTTTATCCTCAATATGTGTTAGGTCTGATGTTGCAAGGTTTCCCCAGATGACAACGTAATAGGGCAATGATCACTTCCAAACAATCCTCTTTAACATTCCAATAGCAATTGATAGCTAAACCTGGAGATATTAATGTTAAATCAATAGCACTTGGTTTATGACTAGAAACATCAGGAATTCTGGTTACTCTACCATCATTCAATAAGTAAAGCTTTGAATCCACAATATTTTGTACCAAACGGTTGCTGGTGATAGTAGAGCACCCAGAATCCCAAAAAGGAGCATGAGCATTGAAATCGCCCAGAATAATCCATTTATGTTTTGTGAAGTCTGTGTTTTTTAACCAGTCAGTATTGTCATTTTTTGGACCTTGAGGTAAATATACAGAGACTATATTTAATATGTCATCTTTGTTAAATTTGACTGTCCCCCTACATGATATATATGTGTTCACTGGACTGTGTGTGTGTGTGTGCCTGTGTTGCTATGGCACATGACTGATATGTTCACTGGACTGTGTGTGTGTGTGTCCTGTGTTGCTATGAGACATGACTGATATGTTCACTGGACTGTGTGTGTGTCCTGTGTTGCTATGAGACATGACTGATATGTTCACTGGACTGTGTGTGGTGTGTCTTGTGTTGCTATGAGACAGACTGATGTGTTCACTGGACTGTGTGTGTGTGTGTCTTGTGTTGCTATGGCACATGACTGATGTGTTCACTGGACTGTGTGTGTCCTGTGTTGCTATGGCACATGACTGATGTGTTCACTGGACTGTGTGTGTCCTGTGTTGCTATGAGACATGACTGATGTGTTCACTGGACTGTGTGTGTGTGTGTCCTGTGTTGCTATGGCACATGACTGATATGTTCACTGGACTGTGTGTGTGTCCGGGTGTTGCTATGAGACATGACTGATGTGTTCACTGGACTGTGTTTGTGTGTGTGTCCTGTGTTGCTATGAGACATGACTGATGTGTTCACTGGATTGTGTGTGTGTGTCTTGTGTTGCTATGAGACATGACTGATATGTTCACTGGACAGTGTGTGTGTGTCTTGTGTTGCTATGAGACATGACTGATGTGTTCACTGGACTGTGTGTGTCCTGTGTTGCTATGGCACATGACTGATATGTTCACTGGGACTGTGTGTGTGTGTGTCCTGTGTTGCTATGAAACGTGACTGATGTGTTCACTGGACTGTGTGTGTGTGTGTCCTGTGTTGCTATGAAACGTGACTGATGTGTTCACTGGACTGTGTGTGTGTGTGTGTGTTCCTGTGTTGCTATGGCACATGACTGATGTGTTCACTGGACTGTGTGTGTGTGTGTGTGTGTGTGTGTGTCCTGTGTTGCTATGAAACATGACTGATGTGTTCACTGGACTGTGTGTGTCCTGTGTTGCTATGAGACATGACTGAAAATTATGTTCACTGGACTGTGTGTGTGTGTGTGTGTGTGTGTGCTGTGTTACTATGAAACATGACTGATAATTATGTTCACTGGACTGTGTGTGTGTGTGTCCTGTGTTGCTATGAGACATGACTGATAATTATGTTCACTGGACTGTGTGTGTGTCTGTGTCCTGTGTTGCTATGAGACGTGACTGATGTGTTCACTGGACTGTGTGTGTCTGTGTCCTGTGTTGCTATGAGACATGGCTGATGTGTTCACTGGACTGTGTGTGTCTGTGTCCTGTGTTGCTATGAGACGTGACTGATGTGTTCACTGGACTGTGTGTGTCTGTGTCCTGTGTTGCTATGAGATGTGACTGATAATTATGTTCACTGGACTGTGTGTGTCCTGTGTTGCTATGAGAATGACTGATGTGTTCACTGGACTGTGTGTGTTGTGTGTTGCTATGAAACATGACTGATGTGTTTCACTGGACTGTGTGTGTGTGTCCTGTGTTGCTATGGCACATGACTGATATGTTCACTGGACTGTGTGTGTGTCCTGTGTTGCTATGAGACATGACTGATGTGTTCACTGGACTGTGTGTGTGTGTCCTGTGTTGCTATGGCACATGACTGATATGTTCACTGGACTGTGGGGTGTGTCCTGTGTTGCTATGAGACATGACTGATATGTTCACTGGACTGTGTGTGTGTGTCCTGTGTTGCTATGAGACATGACTGATCTGTTCACTGGACTGTGTGTGTGTGTGTGTGTCCTGTGTTGCTATGAAACATGACTGATAATTATGTGTTCACTGGACTGTGTGTGTGTGTGTGTGTCCTGTGTTGCTATGAGACATGACTGATATGTTCACTGGACTGTGTGTGTGTCCTGTGTTGCTATGAGACATGACTGATAATTATGTTCACTGGACTGTGTGTGTGTGTGTGTGTGTGTGTGTGTGTGTGTGTGCTGTGGTTCAGTTCACCGCTGTGGGTCAGGGATGAAGGAGGACCTGGCAGCCAACCTGGACAAGTACACCCCAGGCCTGAGGAAGCTGGACCGCTGTCTGCGCGTCCTGGAAAACGTGAGTCGTTTGTCTGTCTGGAAAATGGGAGTCGTTTGTCGGTCTGGAAAATGGGAGTTGTTTGTTTGTCTGGAAAATGTGAGTTGTTTGTTAGTCTGGAAAACGCGAGTTGTTTGTTTGTCTGGAAAATGGGAGTTGTTTGTCGGTCTGGAAAATGGGAGTTGTTTGTTTGTCTGGAAAATGTGAGTTGTTTGTTAGTCTGGAAAACGTGAGTTGTTTGTTTGTCTGGAAAACGTGAGTCGTTTGTTTGTCTGGAAAATGGGAGTCGTTTGTTTGTCTGGAAATGGGAGTTGTTTGTTAGTCTGGAAATCGTGAGTCGTTTGTTAGTCTGGAAAATGGGAGTCGTTTGTTTGTCTGGAAAAATGGGAGTCGTTTGTTTGTCTGGAAAATGGGAGTACTTTGTTAGTCTGGAAAATGGGAGTAGTTTGTTAGTCTGGAAAATGGGAGTCGTTTGTTAGTCTGGAAAATGGGAGTTGTTTGTTAGTCTTGAAAACGGGAGTAGTTTGTCTGGAAAATATGATTAGTTTGTCTGGAGAATGTGAGTACTGTGTAAAATGTGTGGAAAACGTGAGTAGTGTGGAAAATCTGAGTAGTCTCAGTGTGTGCAGACAAACAGAATAGAACTTGAAGAGAACTGGGTAGTTTGTTTCTGATTTTTTTCCTGTGTATATTTTGTCCTAAATATAAACCTCTTAGGATCTACTGAATTAGTGCTTTTACTGATGCATCCTTTTGTACAGAGAAAGTGAATTTTCATCATTTGTTTCCTTTTGTGGCTTTTGCAGGAGGTATGTTCTTGAGTAGTGTCTATGTTGGGGTTTTGGGTGCGTGTGTGTATGTGTTGTTTTTTTAGCTTCATTGTTTGTTAGCTTTTGTTTTGGTTTGTTGGTTGTTGTTGTTTTTATTCTTATACTTTGGTGAGAAATGTAGTAGGCCCTATATGTAAGCACATATCAGAGACAAATCTAGGTTTGCTGTATTGAATGTGTGCACTAATATTTATATTTACATTTGCATTTTTTAAAAGTTCTTATTGTGATAGAACAATTACTTGGGGAAGGGTTCTGTTAGAGAAATATTAGGTAATGTAGCATGTGTTTGATGATACAAGCTGACCATGTCATGTCCAGATCACGCTGTCCAACACGGACAACCAGAACCACATCATTGCCTACAGCAAGGGACTGCTCATCTCTGCCACAGCACGGTATGAACCTCCCCTTCACTCTACATAGCTCACTGTTACTTGTCTGTCTGTCTGTCTGTCTGTCTGTCTGTCTGTCTGCATGTATGGGTTTTTATTGTCTTTTTTCAGCCTGTGCCTCTTTACCAGTTACTGTTATAGTAAGATGGAGTAGGGTTTTCATGTAAAAAGGTAAAGGTGTCCCATAACCTATAAGGTTGTAGGGGAGCGAGGCGTAAGAGACCTCACTTCTCTAGGGGCCAGCATATTGAGGGTGGCACCCATCTCCTCCCCCTCGCTGCTTTACCTTCCCTGACCCTAAAGAGGCAGGTACTTATTTACAGCGGTTGAACTGGGGGACTGTACTGAAGCCAAGGCGCGCAAATGGTCACCCATCCAACTGGTAACCACACTCAACGCTGCTTAACTTGGCTGGGGGTCCTTCGGATGAGACTATAAACCGAGGCCCCATGTTCGAACGCATGAAGAATATCTTGCACACACGTTAAATCCTGTTCTGCTTTTTGGAAGAGTAGGGCATTGTGTGCCGGTGGAAACAGATGACAAAATTTACAAAACCGCATACACATGGGGACTGGATGTAAAAAAAGCACAGGAGTGCTTATTCCATTATCCTTGATAGAAAAGAATAAATAAATAAATAAAATAAGTAAATGGGGGAAAGTGAGAGCTCCGACCACTGAGCTATCACACCCCCTTTCATGTATATAAAAAAAATATTAAAAAATTAATTGGCACATCCACTTATTCATGTTAGGCTAAGAGCAACTGGGCTGGAATGGCTGTTGTCTTGGAAAACATTTTAGGAACAGGTTGGGTCAGATGCGTTCATGCTGAAAGCTTGCTGCACACATACAAGATCAGGAACTTCAATTCCAACGTAGGTTGGATGCATTTTCTTTCTTTTTTTCTTATCTGCAGTGAATAAGCTTTTTGCTGATTACAGAGGTTGCCTCCTTGTGAAAAAAGTTTTTAAAATGCCCTCTGGTAACATGCATTGGGATACAGAATAGTTCAGTGTGCTTGAAAAATCACCACCACAAATACCCAGAGATTTTATACAGTGACGTGTTACAGTGACCCATTGTGTTATTTGTACTGCAGTGTATGACATGCTCCTGCAGTGGTGTGGTATAATATAATGCGATAAGGATTGGATTAGTTGTCTAGTGGTAATGTTCACACTGAGAAAACAAGAGGTTAGAGGTTTGATTCTTGTAAGAAATGCACTGGACTTTTCTTGTCATCCACAAGACCAGATGTGGCAGTCTGGATGTTAGTCTTTTGGTAGATAGGATAAACTGAGGTCCCATGTTCAACTTACTCACAGCATGGCAACACAAGTCACTGGCAAAATTCTGTAGCAAAGAAGTCTCTCACAGAGAATCAGATACACCTGCAAACAGCCTAACAGGACAAAAAAAGGGGGAGCAGCCCATATTCAAGATAGACATATCTTCATGCCATGATTGTAGATGTTACACTAAAACAGTACAGTGCAGTACAGAATGGACAGTGCAGTGTAGTGATCCCCAGTGCTGTGTTGTGGTGCATGTGTTACAGTGTGCTGCAGCAGTGTGTGCAGTGTCTGCCAGCCATGCCCCTGCTGGAGGTGTGCGGTGACATAGAACTGAAGGAGCAGGCCGCCTGGATCGTCTTCGACACTCTCCTGGCCATCCTCAGGGTCTTGCTCAACGTCACCCATGATAGCGGTGAGCAGCTCTTTGTGTTGGTGCTTTAGAAGGGAGGGGGATGTGTTGAGGCAGACCATCTTGTGCACATGTTAAAACCACAATGGCATTGTGTAGAAGAGTACATCAGGGATAGCGGCCAGTGGGGTGGAACATACCTAGCATGCTCCCTAAGAGGGGGGCTCTTCCTGAAAAAAATCAAAGCAGTTCCCAATGATTCTTCATGGAGTTAAAGGAGAAGTTGGTCAGTTGCATGTTAAGGTGGCTTTTCGTTGTTGTGCTAATTTTTAAAGAGAAAAGTGGATGTGCTGATTTGTTGGTTTCAACATAAAAATTTGCAAGAAGTATTTACCGTGACTGAATATTTTTTAAGGCAAAAGTTTAGCATCAGGGCTAATTATTGTTGCGGCAAGATCACTGGATGGTTTTAGCATGGGCATCCATTGATAAAGGAAAAGGAGATGAAGCAGTCATGGCTGAAATGGTTAGTTGATTATTCTCCTACATTCACATGATACTGAAAAACTCTTGCTGGTATTCACACCTTTTTTGTACATTAAAAAAAAAAGAGGCTTTTTAAGCATTCGTTGTACCCTGGAGGTTCTGTTACACCATCATAAGAGTGGAACAGCAAATACACTGAGAGTGTGTCTACAACAAGGCAGAGCTTGTTACATGACAGAAGCACCCTTAGGCCTTAGGTACTGTTTTGGTGGCTTATCCTGTTCGTGGGGTCATCCCCATATTCTCCATAGAAAATGAATCAGCTTTGGCCATTGGGATGGCTGTCAGGAACATACTTAGCAGCAGGCACTGTATGTGGAGAGGGATTGGCTGCTCCACTAGGATCAACTTGCCCACAGCACAGTGTCTGAAAGATTTAGTGCAGTGCCCCAACATCTCTTCCAGAACAAAGAGAGAAAGAAGTAGAAGTTCAGTTCTTGCTCTAGTGCTTTGTAGATGCTTGTTTTAGTGCTTTATTCTGTGGCAGATTTTATGAATCAAATATCCCCCTTCCCCAGCTAGGAATGCTAGGGGCCTGTCAGTGTAAACTGCATCCCCACATTCTGGAAATTTTGTGCTAAGAATTCCCTCTTTTCTATTCCCCACTTTGTTCCTGCCTTGTTCCTTTTCTTCCAGTCACTCCCATCTTGTCTTTTTTCTGCCTCCTTGGTCCATTCTCCTGCCTTTTTTCCAGAAAGACTTCAAATTGATATAAGAATTCTCTCCCACACTGAAGTCAGGTGTGCTGGGCCTGACTTGTCAGCACAACATATTTTCACTCATGATATGACAGACAATAATAGTTGCTTCTGAGTGTTTGAAGAAGAAGAAGATTATGAATCAAAGATCTCAGCATTTCTGTGTGTGTGTGTGTGAACAGAGCAAGGCAGCAAGAGAGGGCGGGGCAGGAGGAGGCCTGATGCACACTGTGCTGACCTGTGTGGCCACTACCCAGTGGTGTGTGCCTCCTGACCAACGCTTCGACCTTCTCGTGCTGGTCAGTTTCCTGTCTGTGTGTGTGTTGTTAGTGTTGGTATGTTTCTTTTTATGTGTGTTTGTGTGTGTGTATGGGTTGTGTGTGTGTGCGTGTGTGTATGTGTATGTGTTCAAAAACAATATTATTAGACACATGCAAAAAAGTGTGTGATTTCATGCATGGGCATTTTTTTGTGCCTTGTGCCATTTTGACAAAAGAAAGGTCATAGTTGTGGCAATAAAATGAATCCATTTTAAAGCACAACTTGTGACTGATGCTGTAGCCGAGTTGTTGAGACTGTTCAACTTCAGTCCCATGGGTCCTGAAGTCGTGGGTTTGAATCTCTGTGACGTTTGGTGAATTAAGGGTGAGGATTTTTATGATTTCCCAGGTCAGCTTCAAGTGCACACCTGCCAGTGCCTTAAATTGTTTCAAATATATGCACACACAGAAGATCAAAAATGCACATGAATTGATTCTGTAATTCATGTCAGAGTTCGATGGGTCAAGGAAATACGAACATACCCAGCATACATTCCCAAACTTGGAATGAGCTACCTTCAAGGTGGGCAAAAACAGGTCGCATATGCAAAATCTCGCCATTGGTGAACCTTTGAGCTCTAGCCAGGGAACTGAAAAACAAAAAACCAAGAACAAACCCCCCCTCCACACCTTGTGAATTATATGTTCTCTTACATATCTCCTATATGAATTCTGTGTTCCCCTACATGTGTGTGTGTGTGTGTGTGTGTGTTGTGTGTGTGTGTGTGTGTTGTGTGTGTGTGTGGTGTGTGTGTGTGTGGTATGTGTGTGTGGTATGTGTGTGTGTGTGGGTGTGTGTGTTTGTGTGTGTGTGTTGTGTGTGTGTGTTGGTGGTGTGTGTGTGTTGGTGGTGTGTGTTTGTGTGTGTGTGTGTGGTGTGTGTGTGTTGGTGGTGGTGTGTGTGTGTGTGTGTGTGTGTGTGTGTGGTGTGTGTGTGTGTGTGTGTGTGGTGTGTGTGTGTTGGTGGTGTATGTATGTGTGTGTGTGTGTGTGTGTGTGTGTGTGTGTGTGGCTGCAGAGCCTGGGTCTGCTGATCAACCTGGTGGAGCACAGCGCTGACAGTCGCCAGTACCTGGTGGACTGCCGGGTGATGGCGCAGACTGCAGAGGGGCAGGACCCCACAGAGGCTGGAGCCGTGGAGACGCTTGTTCAGGTGACTGCCCACGTCTCCTTAGGCCTCTGTGGATGTGTGCATGTGTGTGCGTGCGTGCATGTGTGTTTGTGCGTGTGTGTGTGTGTGTGCGTGTGTGTGTGTGGCCATTATTTTTATATTTAATTTGTAAGTATGTGTGTGTGTGTTGCCAGTATATTTAGATTTATGTAGTGAGTAAGTTGTGTGGTGTGTGTGCAAGTTGTGTGTGTGTGTGTTGCCAGTATATTTAGATTTATGTAGTGAGTAAGTGTGTGTTGTGTGTGTGTGCAAGTTGTGTGTGTGTGTGTTGCCAGTATATTTAGATTTATGTAGTGAGTAAGTGTGTGTTGTGTGTGTGTGTGCAAGTTGTGTGTGTGTGTGTTGCCAGTATATTTAGATTTATGTAGTGAGTAAGTGTGTGTTGTGTGTGTGTGTGCAAGTTGTGTGTGTGTGTGTTGCCAGTATATTTAGATTTATGTAGTGAGTAAGTGTGTGTTGTGTGTGTGTGTGCAAGTTGTGTGTGTGTGTGTTGCCAGTATATTTAGATTTATGTAGTGAGTAAGTGTGTGTTGTGTGTGTGTGTGCAAGTTGTGTGTGTGTGTGTTGCCAGTATATTTAGATTTATGTAGTGAGTAAGTGTGTGTTGTGTGTGTGTGCAAGTTGTGTGTGTGTGTGTTGCCAGTATATTTAGATTTATGTAGTGAGTAAGTGTGTGTTGTGTGTGTGTGTGCAAGTTGTGTGTGTGTGTGTTGCCAGTATATTTAGATTTATGTAGTGAGTAAGTGTGTGTTGTGTGTGTGTGCAAGTTGTGTGTGTGAAAGTCAAACTTTTATTTCATTCCTCAAGTTGGAATGTGGCTGCCGAAATGGGGGAAGGGTGGGGGACCGGTTACTTATGCAAATATCTCACAGCTCTGGCCTTAGCTCTAGCTTTTGTTTGTTTGTCAGAAACAATGAGAATTTTACTTTTTTCTAATTTCTGCAGCTTTATGATACATCTTTAACTTTTTTTAAAACACGTTTTCTTTTGGACATATATATGTAAATCACCCCCTTTTTCCCCTTTGGGCTCATAATATTTTTGTTTACTTGCTCTGCACAGATAGAAAAAAAGGGGTGAAGAAAGATTAAGTATATATCAAATATTCAAGATGTATATTTTGATGCTTTTGCTTTGTCTATATTTCATCATCTGTATAGGTACAAAATTGGGGGGAAAAGGTGGCAATTTTGGCAGTGTACCATACAGTATTTCGCTGTGAATCAAAACATATTTAAAGACAAGAGGGTGGTGAGGAAAGACATTTTACATTGGTGTACAAACGCCTCAGCAGTGATGCCAGCTGTGGCTCATGGCTGTGTCCTTTGCTTCCGTCCACCAGTTGTTCCTGCAGAGAGAAACAGCTGCCCGGCAGATGGAGGAGGCCCCAGAGACCACCGTCCAAGCCGGACGACTCCATCAACAAAAGTGGGGAGTGGCGCGAGTCGGACTCGGGCATCGAGTGGATCGCCAAGTCTGGGGAAAGAAGGTGAAGGCCGCTGAGGAACAGAGGAAGGAGTCGGAGAAGGGACAGGCTGGGGAGACCCCAGCTAAAGGAGAGAAGGAGGGCGAGGACGCTAACAAAACCATTTTGGAGGATGAGGAAACCTTTACGAAAGGTCAGTAGTAGTTAAAGATTGCCTGTGGTGAATAGAGTGTGGCTTTGATAGCCTGATTAGGTGTGTGTGTGCTAGTGTGTGTGTGACTTTAGACTTCAGATGATTTATTAATAATAATAATAATGTATGGAATTTATATAGCGCTGAATCTTGTAAAGCAAAAAGCAAAGCGCTCATTTATTCAGGTAGGTCTTAGCCCTGTGTGCTAGGGAGAGAGAAAGATAGAGAGAGAGAGAGAGTGTGAATGTTTTTTTGTTGTTTTTTTAGAGGTAGAACTATTACTGTCATTTTGCATTTATACACAGCTGTGAAATACACAAATATCTTTTAGTGAATTTACATATGCGCCTAGTATAAAACATCACCAATATGTTTTTCCTTTGATACTCCCAGAATAAATTACATTTTAACATCCCATCTCCCACTCCAACTTTACAATTCTCCCCCCCCAACCACTTCCCCCAAAAAGAAGGAAAAAGTCACAAAGTCCCATCTGTAGATACATGGCTGAGCTGTGATATATTCATGCATGTCTACATGCACAAACACACTCATCTTGCCTACCACACACCCACACACACACACATACCAGCAATAATTGCAGATTTTTAGGCTGGCAGTCTTATGTTACTGAATGTATTTAGTAAAATGAGTCGTATATTTTTTCCAGCTCTACACAAGGCAGGCAAGCACATGGAAAACAGCATTGTGGCCTCCTATGTTGGTCTGCTCCTTGGCTGTTTGATCCAGGAAAATAAGGTTAGTGGGCAAAGTAAGCTGCTGAGGTGTTTATTTGTTGATTGATTGTCTGTCAATATCCTGATTGATTAATTGATAAGTTTGGTTTTTTCCCCCATTTACTTTGTGTTATGTGTGTGAGAGAGAGGATGGGGGGGGAGGGAGGGAAGGAGGGAGGGTTATTTGTTTTGAAATTTTGTCTCTGTTTGCAGCTTATGTAATAAACTATTTGTCTTTTCTTGTTGTCCTGATATCAATGTGTTTGCATCTTCGTAATGTTTAGGTTGGGGTCTAATTTGTGATTTAAAGACAGAAAAAAACAGTTTGTCCTTTTTTACCATACATTTGTTATTTATGCTTTTTGTTGTTGTTTCTTTTTATATGTGAAATATAACCCCCCAAAATATTTGAACACAGCAAATAAAAGAAACCAACAGAGATAAGAGAAAGAAGTGGGAAGTAAGAGTTACCGTTGTAAAACAAAGAGAACCACTTTTAGGATATAATGCTGACAACACTAGGGGCCTCAGTGCACAAGGGACACAACTCTGTTTAGAACTTCAGGGTGAAAACAAAAGTGTGAATTCTTTCCTCTTTTCTGTGTTCATTACTCCTTCATTTGAATTCTCGCCCACCTGTCCCCTAAATTTTTTAATTTTTGTGTTGTCATAAGGACAATGTCATTGGATGTGCCTGCTATTTCCTTACAGGTCGATGATTAATGGGAAAAGTGTGTCTGTTTCTCTATGTGTCTGCCCTTCTGTCTGTCTGTCTGTCTTTCTGTGTGTGGGAGGGGAGGGGTGGGGGGACTGACTGTCTGTCTGTCTGTCTCACTCTGTCTCTGTCTTCATATTGTTTCAATTTTTCTGTAAGTGACTGTTGTGGTTTTGCAGGAGTATGTGGGAATCGTGAAGCAGTATCTGCCTGATGGCAGTTTTGACTCCATGATCAAGATCCTCAAGAAGTTCCTGGGATTCATGAATCTGACGGTGAGTTACATACATACAGTTGATTGAATGATTGTATCTGTAGAATGTAGAATCTGTTGAGATTATTTTGTATTGTAGAATATTCTTAATTGTAGGGTTTGTTGTACATTTTAGTTCTTTTAAAAAAAAATCCCCATTAAAGAAAACCTATAAGTCAAACAAAATCAAAACCACACAAAAAAGAAGAAAATTACATCATTCACTCACACAATTGAACAATATATTTTAGTCCTTTTGCCCTTTTGGGGTATAGAGGAAGGGTGAACATCATGTAATAGCAGGGGAAAGGAAAACTATTATAAAGAAGACTTCACTGTAGTATATTAAGCAGACATTGACATGACTTTATTCAGTGTAATACATTTTGAAAAATTAAGCATTTCTTTAGATTCGCAGAGGACACACACTCACTCACACATTCACACACAGGTCTCAATCATAGTTCAGAAGTCATCCATTCTAGTGACCACTTCTACCCAGTAAACAGAGCTCAGATCCAGATGTGTCCTTCTTTTTTGTGAAATTAGTGGTTATGTTAACATTTTATTTCATTGAAGAAATCGAGAAAAATACATGATAGAAAAATTGCTTGCATACAAAATGGTTTAATTTTAGAACTAACTCAAAATTTTCATTTCTCAAATTGAAAAAATAATGTGAAATTAAATAGAACAAAATATATATATGCACACATGCATTTACACCAAGTTTAAAATCTTATAATGCGTGATTTTATGATTAAGATGCAGGGTAGTTAGTCATTGAGTAGTGTAAAATAAAAATGTTTGAAGGAGTCGAACTTGTACATCCTCTTTGAGGGACTAAACTGGTCTTCAAAACCCTTCCTTTCTGACTGATTTTTTTTTTTTACAGTCTTTAGTTGGAAGAAAGTGGGGTTTTTTCTCATTGAAAATCTTTAGGTCAGAGACAAGACTTAAATCTTCAGGTCAGAGACAAGACTTAAATCTTCAGGTCAGAGACAACACTTAAGTCTTTGGGTCAGAGACAAGACTTAAATCTTCAGGTCAGAGACAAGACTTAAATCTTCAGGTCAGAGACAAGACATAAATCTTTAGGTCAGAGACAAGACTTAAATCTTTAGGTCAGAGACAAGACTTAAATCTTCAGGTCAGAGACAAGACTTAAATCTTCAGGTCTGAGACAAGACAAATCTTTGGGTCAGAGACAAGACTTAAATCTTCAGGTCAGAGATGACACTTAAATCTTCAGGTCTGAGACAAGACTTAAATCTTCAGGTCAGAGACAAGACTTAAATCTTCAGGTCTGAAACAAGACAAATCTTTGGGTCAGAGACAAGACTTAAATCTTCAGGTCTGAGACAAGACTTAGATCTTTGGGTCAGAGACAAGAATTAAATCTTCAGGTCAGAGACAAGACTTAAATCTTTGTGTCAGAGACAACACTTAAATCTTCAGGTCAGAGACAAGACTTAAATCTTTGGGTCAGAGACAAGACTTAAATCTTCAGGTCAAAGATTTAAATCTTCGGGTCAGAGACAACATTTTATCTGTGTTTACTTTTGTCTGCAGACGGCCATTGGGACAACAGACGCCAACTCCATACAGCGAGTCATTGACACACTGGAAGCCTGCTGAGTTGCATGTGTGTTTTATGTATATTTGTGTGGCCGGCACTGCAGTGTTTCTGTTGTTATGGACGGAGGCATTTGTGGCTGTGTGTGGTGAATGTGGGCGAACTCTGTGTTTTACCTGAGGGTGGTGATGGCAGAGGTGTGGAGACATGGCGCGCTGTACATACAGGAGAGTTACCACTGGAAAACTACATGTCTGTCTCTGAGCCTCTCCTTTCTGAAGTCTTTTTTAAAACATTTTTTACCTTGTGTTTGTCTTTGTACAGAGATTTTGTGATGTGCACATACCATTAAAATGTTATCTGTCTGGACTGTTTGCCTGATTACATGAAGATAAAAAAAGGTGTTTTGGATATATTTTTGAAAACGAGGCAGTCTTTTGTCTCTTATCTGTGACAATATGGTAGATTGTATCTGGGTCCTATTTGTTACACATTTACTCTAACTTTGTTTTTTAATGTCCATTTCACATTTTTAGAGGTGGGAGATCATTTAATCATGCATTTGAGTTTTGTACTGAAGTCTGTGGTTTGCTTGGCTATAAAGGAAAATAAAGCAAAAAGCCTGTGAAATGGAGTCTGTTCACTTTCTTCTCCTGTTGTGTAACTGTTTTTGGATGGTGGATTGAATGGCTCAGAAAATGTGTTCTTTTATCCATGGGATATTCATGGTATGTCTTTTAGTTTAAAAATGTGTGTGTGTGTGTGTGTGTGTGTGTGTGTGTGTGTGTGTGGCTATTTAAAGTTTCATTTCTTTCATCAGAATTATCACAGGTGTGTATGTATACTGAAACTTCTTCACTTGATTGCCTTGTGGACCGTGTACAAAGTCTGATCATTTAATGAGCACGTAGAAACCTGAGCATACAGATTTTTGGAAATCATGTGTAATGTAATTTGTGTTAATTGGGGAAAAAAAAGTCTTAGAATTAGAAAATATGGATACTTACCCTTCTGTGGGGGTGTGTATTGAAGCTTCACCTGTATGCACTGTTTGGTACAAGGCAGATGTGTCTGTGTGTCGTCAGAACATATGAGGACTGTGCATGTCATGTTTTCATCCTGAACACTGCCTTCGGAATGAAAGTGAACAGTTGATGTTAATGTTGATTTATCCATGGAAAATCATAGGCGATGCACTGAAAAAACACTTTTTTTTCAGCAATTGACTTGTAAACTGTTACCGAGCAGCTAATTGCGTGCATTTCCCAATGGTGATTATTGTGCATGTGGGGGTTATGTATACAAACTGAATATAATGAAAAGCATACTACTGGGTTATTCGGGATCCTGTCGTCTTTATTTGAACTGTGTCGATGTGTTTTCTCTTGTATGCTGTTCAAAGGCAGGTTGCAAAATTAAATGCTGATTTTTATTTTCATCTTCTTATATTCAGATGGAGATAATATGATGTTATGTGAAGAATTTAATGGTACGAAATGAATGATACTGTATGAATCAGGTCGTCAGCATCTTAACTGTGCTTTTTCTGCTTTCTCATTCTGCATGTTATCCTGTCAAGTTTCTCAGTTTGCTGTAAAAATGTGCTTTCACTGTTACACAGGTAGAGCTTGACACAGAGGTAGATTTAAGACAGATTACATGTCTGATACTAGGTAGGCATGCTTCATAGTGGTGAGTTTATGCACATTGAAAACACACAACAATCTGATTTCTCCAGGGGTATTTTTGCCGCTTAACCTGACCCTCAACAGCAGGAAACATTCTAGCTATTTGATACTCTACCTTTGGAGGAAAGGTTTGCAAAAAGTTGCCAAGTCTGGTAACCTGTTGTGCTCGTGCAGAACATTGAAGGACTTGTTTTGGAAGTGGCCAATCATTTCAGTGTCACAGCTGAAGAATTGAGAAATGCACCGTGTACCTCTTTAAAAAAACACCTGGAGAACTGAAGTACACCCTCATAGGGTAGCATTCTTGTCGAGATACAGTTGAGGGAAGGAGAATACTTACTCGTCATTTAGGAGAGTGACTGCGACATCCATTGGCCACAGGCATTGATCCTATTCTTGCATTTTTCACAAAATTCATCTGATGAATTCTATCAGGAAATGATAGCCAACATTTCAACAAACATGAAATATGGGGTTTAAAGTGTTTTCATTCAGTGGCTGCCAGAACGAAGTTTGCTCATTTGATTTTGACAAAACCAGAATCCTACACTACAATGACTTCAAGCAGAATGTTTGGTACCAGAAAATGGCAGCTGCACCTGCACTGGTGGTGGACCGCTCACTCTTGAAGTGCAAGGATACACGGGTGAGGATGCTAGCGGTGAAAATGGGGCGAGTCATGAGGAGCAGCTGTGGCATGTCTTGGCAGCTGAGACAGCAGAAAAAGAGTTCAAAGTAGACAGACCAGGCATCAAAGATTTAGATGTTGATGATTCAGTTTGAATGAAGTTAATCACCTGTATCTGATCTCTTTATGAGTTCAGTGATTTACATGGGCAATTTAATGTGAAATCATGAAAGGCTGGATCCCTAACATTTGGGAAAATGTATTGTTTTGGATGGTTTAAAAAGCTGTGATTAAATCAAATCTTTCAGCAATTGTATGTATATGACCTTGATTGAATAATTGTAGTCACAGATTTGACTTCTGTACGATTCTTGCATGTGCACCTTTGATATAATTATATTTTTTTTTGAGAATGTTGTCTTTTTTAAATTTTAAACAGTTTTCTCACTGTACTAGATGCAGGATCATTTCAGTTATGCTTTTAACCTTTTTTTTAACCATTTACACAGAACATTTACATTAGGAGCTGCTAGTTAGTTAATGCTAGTAGTGAATGTTCACAACCATATTAATTTTCCCGTTCTGTATGACTCGTTTCTTTTGTTTCATGTTTAGTTTTCTTCTTTTATTCCACATTTTCCTTTGTCGGTGTTTTAGTATTTTGCAAAAAGATTAAACTGATTTGGTGAAATAGATATGTTTGTAAAAGAATTTAAATGAATGTACGGAAATTTTCCTGATTACAATGAATGCCAATGCGGTTATGAAACTATGTGTATGTGTGTGTGCATGCGTGTGTGCCTGGGGTGCGTGCCTGTGCACATGCGCGCTTGCATGCATACGTGCATGCGCGTGCGTGTGTGTGTGTGTGATGAATTCATTTGTATTGGAGATCATGGCTCGTGGATTTCATTGTGCTAGGTTGATCCTGACCTATTCAAGTGGCCTTTTGCAGATAGGTAAGGTTGGAGTAGGTCATCATTCATGGGCTGAGGCAGTGACTACTCACAAACAGATCTGCAAATTGTGCATAGCAGTGGTCACTGGTAACATAGATTGCAAGCAGGTAAGATGTTCATGCTGTATCCCTTTTTTCCTGAGAAAACTGTTCTTGCATGATGCTTCAACTTTTAAATGTGTTACTTTTCAATAATCGGTTGGGATGTAGTTTTGAATCATGTATGGCTTTTGGTAAGATACTAATTTCTCTTGCTTTGGTATGTTTATAAATTGTATGTGTGTGTTCCATATGTATGTTTGTTTTGTTTTTGTTATGTTTTCTTACCTCAGATTGTCATTCACATTTTTTTTAAGAGTATGTGCAGAAGTTTACTTCTTTTTTTTTTTCAAGCCAGACACATATGAAGAAATCAGAAAGAAAAAAAAAATGTTTTGTATGTCGTCATATTGTAGGCTTGAGATGTTATTGGGGGGGGAGGTTTAAGTTAGGAGTGAATACCCCGTGTAGTCTTGCAGATGTGTGCGTGTGTTTTATTTTTTTACGTAATGTTCAAAGCCTATGAAAGGCAGTGCCTCTGCTGCCTTTTTTCATTGAACTCCAGGTTTCAAACAACCCGCTATTTGACAATTTTATCAGCATACAAAACAAATTGTTGTACTCCTTCCTCTGGAAATGGCAAACCATTCCAAGATTAAAAAAAGAAAAAGAAAAAAACAAAGAAAGCATATTAAGTAGGCACACAAAAACCAGAAAAAGACACCTAGAAAAATTATGATTACTTGGTGGGGTGGGGGGTGGGGGTAAAATCATGAAACCTGTGATTTGCACTACACTTTTGAGGTTGTATCTAAATGCTAGTTGAAATATCAGCCATTCCATTTTTTTTTTTTATTGGGCGATTTTTATTAATTTATTTTTGGTTCACTCTGTGCTTTTAAGATTGTTGCTGAATGCATGTTAAGACACCATGTTTTGAATTCTGTGGACTGTGCACTGTACTGTCTAAAACAAACTATACTTGGTTATGGCTTCAGTTTTAGCAAACTGATACTTGGTTATGGCTTCAGTTTTAGCAAACTGATACTTGGGTATGGCTTCAGTTTTAGCTCATGTTGGCATTGAAAGTCATGGGGTGATGGCTGATTTTTAAAGTATGCTATAGTTTCAAAAAGCATTGCTCTGCAGACTGATTTTAAGACAGATTAAAGTCTGTCCTCATCTGAAAGGCCTCTGGATTTGGAGACCTTGTCTTGACATGGTGCAGCGGGCTCGCTCCATGCCTAAAGGCATCTTTTTTTTTCTTTTGTTTGTTGTATAAGCTGCTATGAGTGAAAGGAAAGAAGACTGTGCTTATTGGGTTGCACAATGGTCATTCCTGTTCTCTAAACAATGAATTCCCTTGCGGAGGTAAAATGTGAGAATTCGGTTAACCCAAATGTGTACTTACAGTGAAATTTATATCTGAGTTATATTTGCAGATACATGAAAATCTGTAATGTTATAAGACGGTGCAAAGAAATGAATTGACTTTCTTACTGCCTCAATGTAGAGATGATTGTAAACTTCTGTCTTGAGGCACGAAGCAGACTTATCAGATTCTTGTGTCAGAGAAAGGACCTTGTAATGAGTTAGTCAGACGGACTGTAAGGCTAACACCCCTGAAGCATTTGGGCTCTGTTACATCAATCAACTTGGTGATGATTCATAAGCACTACTGATGCTTGAGCTCTAAGCTGAACTATAATCAACAATTGCTATGTCCTTCTGAGAAGACCTATAATCCGAGGCCCGTGTGCAAACGGCACGCAGACACATTTGCGCACAGCTAATCCGTTCGCTTTTCGTAAGAGTAGCCATTGTGGCCGGTGAACGGATGACAAATTTACAAAAACCGATACACACGGGACTGGATGTAAATAAGCACATAATGTGCTTATCCGTTTCGATATAAAAGAATAAATAAATAAATAATAAATAATATAAAAATAAAAAAAAAGGCTGATTTTTAAAACAAGTGTCATCACTATTCCTCTCTGATGTAGTGTGGATCTTGAATTCACCATCCTGGTTAGCGGTCTAGACGATTCAGACACCAAAACATCAGTATGTGTTAGATGATTGATATGCTGTCGTGGATGAATTAGAGCACTCATTTTGTTGTGTTGAATCATGAGATCAAACAGAAAAAAGAAAAAGATTTATTTGTGGTAAAGGTTGGAAAATGGAGTTATTGTGTTTTACTGTGTGAGGACAGAAGATGTGAGGGGAAAAATGGTTACCCCCCCCCCCCCCCCCACTTCCTCTCATTTTCCCCTCTCATCTCTCTACGCGACTGACTTTTTGAAGTGTTTATGTATGTCTGGTAATGAAACTTCAATGGCAGTAATGATTTCGAACATGTTTATGTTTTACTTAACTATAATATATCATTGTATTCTAACTTGTGCACATTTTATTGTCTTAGGAGCCCAAGGTGTCATCTATGTAATTAGAAGTTGCATCAATTATTAATAACAATAAAAATTAAAAGAAAAAAAAAACGATGTTGTGTTCAGTGTTTTTTCTTCTTCTATGTGATCCAGTTGTGAGAGTACGTATGGTCCATTATTCTGAACGGATGTGCAGTGCTGACCTAGCCAAGGAACACAGAACAGCGACTTTAACAGTGAAGATGGTTCATCCGAGAATCATGAATCTCAGTACAAAGAAAAACAAATTCAGAATAATGAAATGGCTGGATACAATGAGATCCCTAAACACATCAGAGGAAAGACAATCGAATTTCGGCCAAAAAAATCAAGGCTGAGGACTAAGGAAATGTGGAGTGGCAAAATATCGTGGAAACAAGAGGAAAGACAACGCACAAATTCACAGACAGCTTAAAATTCGCAACAATAAAGAGGGCAAATCAAAAAGAGCTCAGAGAGGGACGAGAACAGGAGATAGAGAGCCATAATCGTCGATGTCGCAAGACAGACGGACAATTGAGAAAGAGAGTGATTGTGTTGTTAGGGAGGTTGAGGTATGTGTAAGTAGCATTCTGGCAGCTTCAGTAGAAAAAATGTGCTTGATCTTTTTACTTCAGAGCATTTCTCCCTTTCAGATCAAACGTCGTTGGTGTTACTAAAGCCAGATCATCTCCAAGCATTGGTGCATAAAATGGTTCCATGGACCAAGCTGCTCAGCGCAGTGGTTAGCACCATTGGGTTAGCATTGGACTAAGAAGTCACAGGTTCAAATCTCCTAAGAGTCCATAGGGATTTTCCGGACTCCTGCACCTACCAGAGTGAGTGTACTGTGGTCTTTTGGGAAAACTGGACCTCACATCAACTTTTACCCTCTTTTTTGGGG
>CM054134.1:121838709-121963709 GCA_028751875.1 Rapana venosa
TTTGAATCTGGTGAACTAGTGGCGGGGATTTTTACGATCTCCCAGGTCATCGTCAAGTGCAGGACCACTGACCTACCATTGTCTTCATTTTCTTTGTGATTCTATCTATCTATCTATTTTAGTATCTATCTATCTATCTATCTTACCCATCACCGATTTTATGTTAGATAAATTTCCCCAACTTTAACACACTGTCTTCCCTGCTGGAAACTAATGATAGAACCTGAAAGCTTACTTTGATCTTACATATGCACGTTAAAGATGTTGTAATTGATGTCAGTGTTCGGTGGGTTACGGAAACGCAAACATACCCAGCACACATCCCTGAAGTCGTAATGTAGCTACCTTCATGGTGGGCAGAAACGGCCACATACACAACACGTCAGCAATGCTGAACCTGGCATCTCTAGCCGAGGAATGAGAAAAGGTCATGGCTAGGTTTCCCCTGGTGTGCATGTGTGCAGAGTCTGGCCCTGAGCACAGCCTCCATGATGTTCATGCTGTCCCGGGATCGCCTGAACATGGACCTGGACAAGGAGAGCCTGCACCTGATGCTGAAGCTGAACGAGGTCGACATGCCCCGCGCCAGTGACGGCACCGCTGCTGAGGGGCCAGAGGGCCAGGAGCACCCCGACAACAGCACGGAGCTGGAGAAGGGGCGGGCCCGTGTGCAGGAGATGCTGGTGCAGCTGCAGAAGGAGACCAACGCCAAGCAGATCGACCTGGACTTTGTGTCGGTAAGCAGCGCCCGGCTCCCCGGGCATGTGTGGGATGTGGTGTTTCATTGGTTTTGTTTTCATTCATGGATTTACAGTGTTACTGTTGTAGGCTAAACATTGCCATTTTGATGAAAATGAAGACATGGGAGTGAAATGTGTCAAGAACTGTTTTATTTTGATGAAAATGAAAACACAAGAGTGAAATGTGCCCAAAACTGGACTGACAGTTGCTTAAAAAGTGTTGTTTGAACAAAATGATATAATTGGAATGTCATTTTCCCTTTCATCCCGGATCTGTAGTTGCTCTTACGCTTTCTAAATCTGGGTAAATTTCAGAACACTTATTATAAAATTTTCTCTTTTTTTTTTGAAAGATGAGAAACAGTAGGGTGTTTTTTGGTTGCTGGTGTTGTTGCTGGTGATAGGTTTTATTGTTGTTTTTTATCACTGTTAAATGCTTTTCTCTCTTTTTTCCCCTATGTTCCCTTGTGCCTGTCACTCATCCTTACATACTGTCCTCTGTTTCTCTCTATCTCTTTCAGTCTCTGCTTCTGTTTGAAACATTTACTGTGTGTTTCTTTCTGAAAGTGTGATGACAACAATTATACAGTGTATGTATGTTTGTCCGTCGTGTCCGACGATGACCTCCAAAACAGCAGAGGAGGCAGCTGCTGTTTTGGAAACTGGGCAGAAATTTGATTATAGTGGAGATGCCTTGCCCACAGTACATCCCCACTCTCTCGGCCAAGTGGGCATAAGGACAGTCAGCGTTGGAGATGTTCTCCAAAGGCCAACCAGCCCCCAGGGCTGCAGCACATAAGGACTGTGCGAGACAAGCCTCCTAGTCAGAGATCATAGTCATCACTAAAGACTAAGCTGTAAAGTGGAATTCCAGAGTGGGAAAGCCACTGGTCATACAGCCTCTCACTTTGCTGTTGCCCCCAGCGTCAATGGTTTAATCAAGAACTGTGATAAAGCCCGGGTTTGCTGACAGCTAACAATTATACAACCTGTGTGGAAAACTGGTTGTGTGTGTGCAGACAGGAAACCTGGCCATGGAGTCGCTGCTCAGTCTCACGTCACGGCGTGCAGGGGAGTGGTTCAAGGAGGAACTGCGCATGCTGGGAGGCCTGGACCATTTTGTGGAATCAGGTACCTTACCTTCAGTCATTTCCCTTTCTTTTGTTGTTGTTGTCTTTTTTTATGGAAATAAAGTTGTTGTTTGTTACTTTATCTAGCTCCTAGCAAGTGATGCTTCTTTTGCAGACCATTTGCAAACTATGTTGCTATGGGATAAAACTGCTGTGTCCACTGGACTGGGGTGTGGTGTGTGTGGGGTGTGTGTTCCTATGGAAACATGACTGATTTGTTCACTGGACTGTGGGGGTGCCTTGTGTTGTTTGAATTACTGATATGTTCACTGGACTGTGTGTCCTGTGTTGCTATGAGACATGACTGATGTGTTCACTGGACTGTGTGTCCTGTGTTCCTATGAAACATGACTGATTTGTTCACTGGACTGTGTGTGTGTGTGGTGTGTGTGTGTGTTGTGTGTGTGGTGTGTGTGTGTGTCCTGTGTTGCTATGGCACATGACTGATATGTTCACTGGACTGTGTGTGGTGTGTGTGTGTCCTGTGTTGCTATGGCACATGACTGATGTGTTCATTGGACTGTGTGTGTGTGTCCTGTGTTGCTATGAGACATGACTGATGTGTTCACTGGACTGTGTGTGTGTGTGTTTGTCCTGTGTTGCTATGAGACATGACTGATGTGTTCACTGGACTGTGTGTGTCCTGTGTTGCTATGGCACATGACTGATATGTTCAGTGGACTGTGTGTGTGTGTGTCCTGTGTTGCTATGAGACATGACAGGTGTGTTCACTGGACTCTGTGTGTGTGTGTGTGTGTCCTGTGTTACTATGAGACATGACTGATATGTTCACTGGACTGTGTGTGTGTGTGTCCTGTGTTGCTATGAGACATGACTGATATGTTCACTGGACTGTGTGTGTGTGTGTTCTGTGTTGCTATGGCACATGACTGATATGTTCACTGGACTGGGGTGTGTGTCCTGTGTTGCTATGGCACATGACTGATATGTTCACTGGACTGTGTGTGTGTGTCCTGTGTTGCTATGAGACATGACTGATGTGTTCACTGGACTGTGTGTGTGTGTGTCCTGTGTTGCTATGAGACATGACTGATGTGTTCACTGGACTGTGTGTGTGTGTCCTGTGTTGCTATGAGACATGACTGATATGTTCACTGGACTGTGTGTGTGTGTCCTGTGTTGCTATGAGACATGACTGATGTGTTCACTGGACTGTGTGTGTGTGTGTCCTGTGTTGCTGTGAGACATGACTGATGTGTTCACTGGACTGTGTGTGTCCTGCGTTGCTATGAGACATGACTGATGTGTTCACTGGACTGTGTGTGTGTGTGTCCTGTGTTGCTATGGCACATGACTGATGTTTTGTTTTTTTGTTTGTTTAATGTCTATTCACTACAGGGTGATTTAGACACACCCGCATTCATACCAAAGTACCTATTATTACACACCGCATCTCTCTCTCTCTCTCTCTCTTCTCTCCCCTACACGCACCCACATCCACACACACATAAGTATATAAATATATATATATATTTTATATATATATATATATATATATGATATACATATATATATATATGTATGTATATATATATATATATGTAATTACAGTAAAGGTTTTACAGGTGAAGAATATATGACTTCAGCAACTGACATTATGAATTGCTGAGAGTCATATAAAACTTCTTGACTAGTGGCATATTTCTTATAAATATCTAAACCTCTTCTTTTATACATGTCAAAAAGAATTGGCAATCAAACAATAAATGGTGGACTGAAAGGGGAATAGAACAACAACATGTTACATTTTTTTGAATATTTAGTATTCCATGCATTTAATCTCAGTTTATGTATTAGAATTTCTAATTTCCGTGGGCAAGGAAACTGCTGATAATTTTTTTTATAATCTTGAATGTATGCATTTCATTAACTTAGAATGAATTTCATAAGACGACTTTGCAAGATTAGAATCAAACACTTCAGTACTGTATTCAGAGCACTTGTTTTGCCAAAGAATCAACCAGCTCATTCGAATAAATTCCACAATGAGAGGGGATCCAGCAAAAAGTTATGCTGATGTCTCTGCTTGCAATAGAATGTATCAGGAATTTTATCTCAAATACAATATCATTCCTTATTTTACCATGCCATGACTTTAATGCCATTAACACTGCCTTTGAGTCAACGCAAAACAGAATTTGGCAAACATCAACAGCAGTATCAGACAAAAAATTCAAAGCCATAAGAATTGCAAATAATTCAGAAGTAAAAATAGAAAAATGTTGTCCTAAATGAAAAGATTTTTTAACTTTTAATGTCGGAATCACATATGCAGCACCACTTTTTCCTGTTTCTAATACAGATCCGTCAGTATACACTTTTAAAATGATTAGAATAATTACTTTCTAAGTGACTTTTTACATCAACGGTGAGAAGATTTTGATCTTCATTTTCTTTATTTCCGTGTAGTCGATGTCAAATTTAGCTGAAATATGTTCCCAAGGGAGAAACTGAGGAACAACTGGTAAAATTGGAATTGTTGATATATCGATGTCATTTTCTTTCATAAATGTGTCTGTATAATTTTTAATTGGCTGCAGAAATGAAATATTGCGTGCCCATTTAGGAAAATCAGTGTCTTTATTAATAATATTTCCTCTTTTACTGAATTTGGAATAGAGATACTACAACCACATATTTGATACTGCCAGTTTTCGCTGATCAGAAAGAGATAGTAAATGAGCTTCTTTATAAGTATTAGCTGTATTTGCATGAGCCGGAACACCAAGAGCTATCTTTATGCTTTACTGTCTAGACTTGTAATTTTTTAAGTAGATAATCTGCAGCAGAAAAAAAACTTCTGTCTGTATATTAATTTGAATGTACCAAGGACAGAGCCAATGTATCAGAGTCGTAGTGTCTTGACTCCATGCCTGAGAACTTATTATCTTTAGAAAATTAAGTCTTTTCCTAGCTTCAGTTATCATTTGGTTGATGTGCGTCTTCCAATTCAACTTTCTAGTTAAAATTTTCACCTAAGAATTTGACATCTTGTTTGTATTGAAGCACCTTTCCTTCTAATTTCAGTATTGGTATTTTAATGGATTGTCACCGTTATTAAAAAGCACAAGACACGTTTTTTCTGCTGATAATTCTAATTGTTTCTTTCATATAACTACAGAATTTATCTAATTCTTCCTGATATATTTTTTCAACATAATTGATCACTCTCTTTTCGTGTTTTTCCTAACTGACGTATTTATCCAAATAGCAATATCATCTGCATACTGAACAACTGAGTTTTAGGTGACAAAGAGCTAGGGAGATCATGTACAAGAATAGAAAACAAGATAGGTGCAAGTACTGATCCCTGTGGTATACCCAAGTCGATAGCTTTCAAAGATGAGTACACTGAATCTAATTTAGTGCAAATTGATCTATCCGACAAGAAATTTTGCAGATATTTATATAATATTCCATAATACCAATGTATTTTAATTTATGTAGCAATTGATCATGACAACTCTATCATAGGCTTTCTTTACATCAAAAAATCTGGCTAACACACTTTTTCGTTTGGAAATTGCTTTTTAATTTGATGTTTAGTTTATCTAAGTGGTCAGAAGTTCATCTTCCCTTTCTAAAACCAGCCTGATTTGTTGGGATCACATTATTCTTTCACAAAAATGAAATAAACGCTTATGTATAATTTTTTCCATTACTTTACCCACATGAGAAGTAAGAGCAATTGGCCTGTAGCTATCTATCGATGACCGCAGTTTACCTTTCTTTAGGATTGGGACTACAATCGACTGCCTCCAGATTTTAGGAAGAGTGCCATTTATCCAACAGTTCTGGAAAATGAAAAGAGTAGCCTTTTCCATTTTAAAGGCATGGGCCAGCATTTGATAAGATATACCATCACACCAACAGCCGTCTTGTTATGTGTAAATGAATCTAAAGTTTCACTAAATTCATCATATTGAATGGGGCATTTAAATAATCAGCATTATAAGCTGACAGTTTGTTTGATTTATTTGCTTTTTCTAATTCGATATTTGATTGTATTCTTAATGATGAACTATTATCTGCAACATTGAAAAAAAAAGCTTCTGCTTTTTCAATTATGCTTCGAAATCTATTATTTTCAAATTTGATTGGATATGTTGGAAGCTGAAATCCATTTTTCATTTCACTAACTTTCTTCCAAAACTTTATGTAAATCCTTGGATTCTGATACTTCATTTATACAGAATTCTGTCCAATACTTGTTTTTTGCCTGAGCAATTATTCTTTTACATTGAGTTTTAGCATACTTCATACAAATAAAGTTTTCTTCTGATGATCTTTTAACCATATTTTGAATCGTCTTTTTTATGGTTTTACTGCATCCTCACATGTTTTAGTCCACCATCTATTGTCCGTATGCTTTCCATTCTTGTTGCTTTTGTGTTTGGGAATAGAAAACTCGGCTGCATGTATGAGCTTTGCCACATAATTGGAATAAAACTGATCTACATCAAATCATCCTCTTCGATCGTTTCAATATCAGTAGCCTGAAGGAATGATTGAAAAGAACTCCAGTCAGCCAATTTATATTGAAATTTAGGAATTTTATCCTCAATATGTGTTAGGTCTGATGTTGCAAGGTCCTCAGATGACAACGTAATAGGGCAATGATCACTTCCAAAACAATCCTCTTTAACATTCCAATAGCAATTGATAGCTAAACCTGGAGATATTAATGTTAAATCAATAGCACTTGGTTTATGACTAGAAACATCAGGAATTCTGGTTACTCTACCATCATTCAATAAGTAAAGCTTTGAATCCACAATATTTTGTACCAAACGGTTGCTGGTGATAGTAGAGCACCCAGAATCCCAAAAAGGAGCATGAGCATTGAAATCGCCCAGAATAATCCATTTATGTTTTGTGAAGTCTGTGTTTTTTAACCAGTCAGTATTGTCATTTTTTGGACCTTGAGGTAAATATACAGAGACTATATTTAATATGTCATCTTTGTTAAATTTGACTGTCACCCCTACATGATATATATGTGTTCACTGGACTGTGTGTGTGTGTGTCCTGTGTTGCTATGGCACATGACTGATATGTTCACTGGACTGTGTGTGTGTGTGTCCTGTGTTGCTATGAGACATGACTGATATGTTCACTGGACTGTGTGTGTGTGTCCTGTGTTGCTATGAGACATGACTGATATGTTCACTGGACTGTGTGTGTGTGTCTTGTGTTGCTATGAGACATGACTGATGTGTTCACTGGACTGTGTGTGTGTGTGTCTTGTGTTGCTATGGCACATGACTGATGTGTTCACTGGACTGTGTGTGTCCTGTGTTGCTATGGCACATGACTGATGTGTTCACTGGACTGTGTGTGTCCTGTGTTGCTATGAGACATGACTGATGTGTTCACTGGACTGTGTGTGTGTGTGTCCTGTGTTGCTATGGCACATGACTGATATGTTCACTGGACTGTGTGTGTGTCCTGTGTTGCTATGAGACATGACTGATGTGTTCACTGGACTGTGTTTGTGTGTGTGTCCTGTGTTGCTATGAGACATGACTGATGTGTTCACTGGATTGTGTGTGTGTGTCTTGTGTTGCTATGAGACATGACTGATATGTTCACTGGACAGTGTGTGTGTGTCTTGTGTTGCTATGAGACATGACTGATGTGTTCACTGGACTGTGTGTGTCCTGTGTTGCTATGGCACATGACTGATATGTTCACTGGACTGTGTGTGTGTGTGTCCTGTGTTGCTATGAAACGTGACTGATGTGTTCACTGGACTGTGTGTGTGTGTGTCCTGTGTTGCTATGAAACGTGACTGATGTGTTCACTGGACTGTGTGTGTGTGTGTGTGTGTGTCCTGTGTTGCTATGGCACATGACTGATGTGTTCACTGGACTGTGTGTGTGTGTGTGTGTGTGTGTGTGTGCCTGTGTTGCTATGAAACATGACTGATGTGTTCACTGGACTGTGTGTGTCCTGTGTTGCTATGAGACATGACTGAAAATTATGGTCACTGGACTGTGTGTGTGTGTGTGTGTGTGTGCTGTGTTACTATGAAACATGACTGATAATTATGTTCACTGGACTGTGTGTGTGTGTGTCCTGTGTTGCTATGAGACATGACTGATAATTATGTTCACTGGACTGTGTGTGTGTCTGTGTCCTGTGTTGCTATGAGACGTGACTGATGTGTTCACTGGACTGTGTGTGTCTGTGTCCTGTGTTGCTATGAGACATGGCTGATGTGTTCACTGGACTGTGTGTGTCTGTGTCCTGTGTTGCTATGAGACGTGACTGATGTGTTCACTGGACTGTGTGTGTCTGTGTCCTGTGTTGCTATGAGATGTGACTGATAATTATGTTCACTGGACTGTGTGTGTCCTGTGTTGCTATGAGACATGACTGATGTGTTCACTGGACTGTGTGTGTTGTGTGTTGCTATGAAACATGACTGATGTGTTCACTGGACTGTGTGTGTGTGTCCTGTGTTGCTATGGCACATGACTGATATGTTCACTGGACTGTGTGTGTGTCCTGTGTTGCTATGAGACATGACTGATGTGTTCACTGGACTGTGTGTGTGTGTCCTGTGTTGCTATGGCACATGACTGATATGTTCACTGGACTGTGTGTGTGTCCTGTGTTGCTATGAGACATGACTGATATGTTCACTGGACTGTGTGTGTGTGTCCTGTGTTGCTATGAGACATGACTGATCTGTTCACTGGACTGTGTGTGTGTGTGTGTGTCCTGTGTTGCTATGAAACATGACTGATAATTATGTGTTCACTGGACTGTGTGTGTGTGTGTGTGTCCTGTGTTGCTATGAGACATGACTGATATGTTCACTGGACTGTGTGTGTGTCCTGTGTTGCTATGAGACATGACTGATAATTATGTTCACTGGACTGTGTGTGTGTGTTGTGGTGTGTGTGTGTGTGTGTGTGTGTGTGTGTGGTGTGGTTGTGCTGTGGTTCAGTTCACCGCTGTGGGTCAGGGATGAAGGAGGACCTGGCAGCCAACCTGGACAAGTACACCCCAGGCCTGAGGAAGCTGGACCGCTGTCTGCGCGTCCTGGAAAACGTGAGTCGTTTGTCTGTCTGGAAAATGGGAGTCGTTTGTCGGTCTGGAAAATGGGAGTTGTTTGTTTGTCTGGAAAATGTGAGTTGTTTGTTAGTCTGGAAAACGCGAGTTGTTTGTTTGTCTGGAAAATGGGAGTTGTTTGTCGGTCTGGAAAATGGGAGTTGTTTGTTTGTCTGGAAAATGTGAGTTGTTTGTTAGTCTGGAAAACGTGAGTTGTTTGTTTGTCTGGAAAACGTGAGTCGTTTGTTTGTCTGGAAAATGGGAGTCGTTTGTTTGTCTGGAAAATGGGAGTTGTTTGTTAGTCTGGAAATCGTGAGTCGTTTGTTAGTCTGGAAAATGGGAGTCGTTTGTTTGTCTGGAAAATGGGAGTCGTTTGTTTGTCTGGAAAATGGGAGTACTTTGTTAGTCTGGAAAATGGGAGTAGTTTGTTAGTCTGGAAAATGGGAGTCGTTTGTTAGTCTGGAAAATGGGAGTTGTTTGTTAGTCTTGAAAACGGGAGTAGTTTGTCTGGAAAATATGATTAGTTTGTCTGGAGAATGTGAGTACTGTGTAAAATGTGTGGAAAACGTGAGTAGTGTGGAAAATCTGAGTAGTCTCAGTGTGTGCAGACAAACAGAATAGAACTTGAAGAGAACTGGGTAGTTGTTTCTGATTTTTTTCCTGTGTATATTTTGTCCTAAATATAAACCTCTTAGGATCTACTGAATTAGTGCTTTTACTGATGCATCCTTTTGTACAGAGAAAGTGAATTTTCATCATTTGTTTCCTTTTGTGGCTTTTGCAGGAGGTATGTTCTTGAGTAGTGTCTATGTTGGGGTTTTGGGTGCGTGTGTGTATGTGTTGTTTTTTTAGCTTCATTGTTTGTTAGCTTTTGTTTTGGTTTGTTGGTTGTTGTTGTTTTTATTCTTATACTTTGGTGAGAAATGTAGTAGGCCCTATATGTAAGCACATATCAGAGACAAATCTAGGTTTGCTGTATTGAATGTGTGCACTAATATTTATATTTACATTTGCATTTTTTAAAAGTTCTTATTGTGATAGAACAATTACTTGGGGAAGGGTTCTGTTAGAGAAATATTAGGTAATGTAGCATGTGTTTGATGATACAAGCTGACCATGTCATGTCCAGATCACGCTGTCCAACACGGACAACCAGAACCACATCATTGCCTACAGCAAGGGACTGCTCATCTCTGCCACAGCACGGTATGAACCTCCCCTTCACTCTACATAGCTCACTGTTACTTGTCTGTCTGTCTGTCTGTCTGTCTGTCTGTCTGTCTGCATGTATGGGTTTTTATTGTCTTTTTTCAGCCTGTGCCTCTTTACCAGTTACTGTTATAGTAAGATGGAGTAGGGTTTTCATGTAAAAAGGTAAAGGTGTCCCATAACCTATAAGGTTGTAGGGAGCGAGGCGTAAGAGACCTCACTTCTCTAGGGGCCAGCATATTGAGGGTGGCACCCATCTCCTCCCCCTCGCTGCTTTACCTTCCCTGACCCTAAAGAGGCAGGTACTTATTTACAGCGGTTTGAACTGGGGGACTGTACTGAAGCCAAGGCGCGCAAATGGTCACCCATCCAACTGGTAACCACACTCAACGCTGCTTAACTTGGCTGGGGGTCCTTCGGATGAGACTATAAACCGAGGCCCCATGTTCGAACGCATGAAGAATATCTTGCACACACGTTAAATCCTGTTCTGCTTTTTGGAAGAGTAGGGCATTGTGTGCCGGTGGAAACAGATGACAAAATTTACAAAACCGCATACACATGGGGACTGGATGTAAAAAAAGCACAGGAGTGCTTATTCCATTATCCTTGATAGAAAAGAATAAATAAATAAATAAAATAAGTAAATGGGGGAAAGTGAGAGCTCCGACCACTGAGCTATCCCACCCCTTTCATGTATATAAAAAAAATATTAAAAAATTAATTGGCACATCCACTTATTCATGTTAGGCTAAGAGCAACTGGGCTGGAATGGCTGTTGTCTTGGAAAACATTTTAGGAACAGGTTGGGTCAGATGCGTTCATGCTGAAAGCTTGCTGCACACATACAAGATCAGGAACTTCAATTCCAACGTAGGTTGGATGCATTTTCTTTCTTTTTTGCTTATCTGCAGTGAATAAGCTTTTTGCTGATTACAGAGGTTGCCTCCTTGTGAAAAAAGTTTTTAAAATGCCCTCTGGTAACATGCATTGGGATACAGAATAGTTCAGTGTGCTTGAAAAATCACCACCACAAATACCCAGAGATTTTATACAGTGACGTGTTACAGTGACCCATTGTGTTATTTGTACTGCAGTGTATGACATGCTCCTGCAGTGGTGTGGTATAATATAATGCGATAAGGATTGGATTAGTTGTCTAGTGGTAATGTTCACACTGAGAAAACAAGAGGTTAGAGGTTTGATTCTTGTAAGAAATGCACTGGACTTTTCTTGTCATCCACAAGACCAGATGTGGCAGTCTGGATGTTAGTCTTTTGGTAGATAGGATAAACTGAGGTCCCATGTTCAACTTACTCACAGCATGGCAACACAAGTCACTGGCAAAATTCTGTAGCAAAGAAGTCTCTCACAGAGAATCAGATACACCTGCAAACAGCCTAACAGGACAAAAAAAGGGGGAGCAGCCCATATTCAAGATAGACATATCTTCATGCCATGATTGTAGATGTTACACTATACAGTACAGTGCAGTACAGAATGGACAGTGCAGTGTAGTGATCCCCAGTGCTGTGTTGTGGTGCATGTGTTACAGTGTGCTGCAGCAGTGTGTGCAGTGTCTGCCAGCCATGCCCCTGCTGGAGGTGTGCGGTGACATAGAACTGAAGGAGCAGGCCGCCTGGATCGTCTTCGACACTCTCCTGGCCATCCTCAGGGTCTTGCTCAACGTCACCCATGATAGCGGTGAGCAGCTCTTTGTGTTGGTGCTTTAGAAGGAGGGGGATGTGTTGAGGCAGACCATCTTGTGCACATGTTAAAACCACAATGGCATTGTGTAGAAGAGTACATCAGGGATAGCGGCCAGTGGGGTGGAACATACCTAGCATGCTCCCTAAGAGGGGGGCTCTTCCTGAAAAAAATCAAAGCAGTTCCCAATGATTCTTCATGGAGTTAAAGGAGAAGTTGGTCAGTTACATGTTAAGGTGGCTTTTCGTTGTTGTGCTAATTTTTAAAGAGAAAAGTGGATGTGCTGATTTGTTGGTTTCAACATAAAAATTTGCAAGAAGTATTTACCGTGACTGAATATTTTTTAAGGCAAAAGTTTAGCATCAGGGCTAATTATTGTTGCGGCAAGATCACTGGATGGTTTTAGCATGGGCATCCATTGATAAAGGAAAAGGAGATGAAGCAGTCATGGCTGAAATGGTTAGTTGATTATTCTCCTACATTCACATGATACTGAAAAACTCTTGCTGGTATTCACACCTTTTTTGTACATTAAAAAAAAAAGAGGCTTTTTAAGCATTCGTTGTACCCTGGAGGTTCTGTTAACACATCATAAGAGTGGAACAGCAAATACACTGAGAGTGTGTCTACAACAAGGCAGAGCTTGTTACATGACAGAAGCACCCTTAGGCCTTAGGTACTGTTTTGGTGGCTTATCCTGTTCGTGGGGTCATCCCCATATTCTCCATAGAAAATGAATCAGCTTTGGCCATTGGGATGGCTGTCAGGAACATACTTAGCAGCAGGCACTGTATGTGGAGAGGGATTGGCTGCTCCACTAGGATCAACTTGCCCACAGCACAGTGTCTGAAAGATTTAGTGCAGTGCCCCAACATCTCTTCCAGAACAAAGAGAGAAAGAAGTAGAAGTTCAGTTCTTGCTCTAGTGCTTTGTAGATGCTTGTTTTAGTGCTTTATTCTGTGGCAGATATATGAATCAAATATCCCCCTTCCCCAGCTAGGAATGCTAGGGGCCTGTCAGTGTAAACTGCATCCCCACATTCTGGAAATTTTGTGCTAAGAATTCCCTCTTTTCTATTCCCCACTTTGTTCCTGCCTTGTTCCTTTTCTTCCAGTCACTCCCATCTTGTCTTTTTTCTGCCTCCTTGGTCCATTCTCCTGCCTTTTTTCCAGAAAGACTTCAAATTGATATAAGAATTCTCTCCCACACTGAAGTCAGGTGTGCTGGGCCTGACTTGTCAGCACAACATATTTTCACTCATGATATGACAGACAATAATAGTTGCTTCTGAGTGTTTGAAGAAGAAGAAGATTATGAATCAAAGATCTCAGCATTTCTGTGTGTGTGTGTGTGAACAGAGCAAGGCAGCAAGAGGGCGGGGCAGGAGGAGGGCCTGATGCACACTGTGCTGACCTGTGTGGCCACTACCCAGTGGTGTGTGCCTCCTGACCAACGCTTCGACCTTCTCGTGCTGGTCAGTTTCCTGTCTGTGTGTGTGTTGTTAGTGTTGGTATGTTTCTTTTTATGTGTGTTTGTGTGTGTGTATGGGTTGTGTGTGTGTGCGTGTGTGTATGTGTATGTGTTCAAAAACAATATTATTAGACACATGCAAAAAAGTGTGTGATTTCATGCATGGGCATATTTTTGTGCCTTGTGCCATTTTGACAAAAGAAAGGTCATAGTTGTGGCAATAAAATGAATCCATTTTAAAGCACAACTTGTGACTGATGCTGTAGCCGAGTTGTTGAGACTGTTCAACTTCAGTCCCATGGGTCCTGAAGTCGTGGGTTTGAATCTCTGTGACGTTTGGTGAATTAAGGGTGAGGATTTTTATGATTTCCCAGGTCAGCTTCAAGTGCACACCTGCCAGTGCCTTAAATTGTTTCAAATATATGCACACACAGAAGATCAAAAATGCACATGAATGATTCTGTAATTCATGTCAGAGTTCGATGGGTCAAGGAAATACGAACATACCCAGCATACATTCCCAAACTTGGAATGAGCTACCTTCAAGGTGGGCAAAAACAGGTCGCATATGCAAAATCTCGCCATTGGTGAACCTTTGAGCTCTAGCCAGGGAACTGAAAAACAAAAAACCAAGAACAAACCCCCCCTCCACACCTTGTGAATTATATGTTCTCTTACATATCTCCTATATGAATTCTGTGTTCCCCTACATGTGTGTGTGTGTGTGTGTGTGTGTTGTGTGTGTGTGTGTGTGTTGTGTGTGTGTGTGGTGTGTGTGTGTGTGGTATGTGTGTGTGGTATGTGTGTGTGTGTGTGGTGTGTGTGTTTGGTGTGTGTGTTGTGTGTGTGTGTTGTGGTGTGTGTGGTGTGTGTGTGTTGGTGGTGTGTGTTTGTGTGTGTGTGTGTGGTGTGTGTGTGTTGTGGTGGTGTGTGTGTGTGTGTGTGTGTGTGTGTGTGTGGTGTGTGTGTGTGTGTGTGTGTGTGTGTGTGTGTTGGTGGTGTATGTATGTGTGTGTGTGTGTGTGTGTGTGTGTGTGTGTGTGGCTGCAGAGCCTGGGTCTGCTGATCAACCTGGTGGAGCACAGCGCTGACAGTCGCCAGTACCTGGTGGACTGCCGGGTGATGGCGCAGACTGCAGAGGGGCAGGACCCCACAGAGGCTGGAGCCGTGGAGACGCTTGTTCAGGTGACTGCCCACGTCTCCTTAGGCCTCTGTGGATGTGTGCATGTGTGTGCGTGCGTGCATGTGTGTTTGTGCGTGTGTGTGTGTGTGTGCGTGTGTGTGTGTGGCCATTATTTTTATATTTAATTTGTAAGTATGTGTGTGTGTGTTGCCAGTATATTTAGATTTATGTAGTGAGTAAGTTGTGTGTGTGTGTGTGCAAGTTGTGGTGTGTGTGTTGCCAGTATATTTAGATTTATGTAGTGAGTAAGTGTGTGTTGTGTGTGTGTGCAAGTTGTGTGTGTGTGTGTTGCCAGTATATTTAGATTTATGTAGTGAGTAAGTGTGTGTTGTGTGTGTGTGTGCAAGTTGTGTGTGTGTGTGTTGCCAGTATATTTAGATTTATGTAGTGAGTAAGTGTGTGTTGTGTGTGTGTGTGCAAGTTTGTGTGTGTGTGTGTTGCCAGTATATTTAGATTTATGTAGTGAGTAAGTGTGTGTTGTGTGTGTGTGTGCAAGTTGTGTGTGTGTGTGTTGCCAGTATATTTAGATTTATGTAGTGAGTAAGTGTGTGTTGTGTGTGTGTGTGCAAGTTGTGTGTGTGTGTGTTGCCAGTATATTTAGATTTATGTAGTGAGTAAGTGTGTGTTGTGTGTGTGTGCAAGTTGTGTGTGTGTGTGTTGCCAGTATATTTAGATTTATGTAGTGAGTAAGTGTGTGTTGTGTGTGTGTGTGCAAGTTGTGTGTGTGTGTGTTGCCAGTATATTTAGATTTATGTAGTGAGTAAGTGTGTGTTGTGTGTGTGTGCAAGTTGTGTGTGTGAAAGTCAAACTTTTATTTCATTCCTCAAGTTGGAATGTGGCTGCCGAAATGGGGGAAGGGTGGGGGACCGGTTACTTATGCAAATATCTCACAGCTCTGGCCTTAGCTCTAGCTTTTGTTTGTTTGTCAGAAACAATGAGAATTTTACTTTTTTCTAATTTCTGCAGCTTTATGATACATCTTTAACTTTTTTTAAAACACGTTTTCTTTTGGACATATATATGTAAATCACCCCCTTTTCCCCCTTTGGGCTCATAATATTTTTGTTTACTTGCTCTGCACAGATAGATAACAAGGGGTGAAGAAAGATTATGTATATATCAAATATTCAAGATGTTGTATATTTTGATGCCTTTTCTTTGTCTATATTTCATCATCTGTCTACAAAATTGGGGGGGAAAAGGTGGCAATTTTGGCAGTGTACCATACAGTATTTCGCTGTGAATCAAAACATATTTAAAGACACGAGGGTGGTGAGGAAAGACATTTTACATTGGTGTACAAACGCCTCAGCAGTGATGCCAGCTGTGGCTCATGGCTGTGTCCTTTGCTTCCTTCCACCAGTTGTTCCTGCAGAGAGAAACAGCTGCCCGGCAGATGGAGGAGGCCCCAGAGACCCCGTCCAAGCCGGACGACTCCATCAACAAAAGTGGGGAGTGGCGCGAGTCGGACTCGGGCATCGAGTGGATCGCCAAGTCTGCGGAAAAGGTGAAGGCCGCTGAGGAACAGAGGAAGGAGTCGGAGAAGGGACAGGCTGGGGAGACCCCAGCTAAAGGAGAGAAGGAGGGCGAGGACGCTAACAAAACCATTTTGGAGGATGAGGAAACCTTTACGAAAGGTCAGTAGTAGTTAAAGATTGCCTGTGGTGAATAGAGTGTGGCTTTGATAGCCTGATTAGGTGTGCGTGTATGTGTGTGCATGTGTGGCTTTAAACTTCAGATGATTAATTCAGGTAGGTCTTAGCCCTGTGTGCTAGAGAGAGAGAGCGAGATACTGCATGTTGGTTTTTTTTTGGTTTGTTTTTTAGGAGAACTATTACTGTCATTTTGCATTTATACACAGCTGTGAATTACACAAATATCTTTGAGTGTATACTTACATGTGCTCCTATGTATAAAGCATCAAGTATGTTTTTCCTTTTGATACACCCAGGATAAAATTACTTTTTAACATCCCATCTCCCACTCCAACTTCCTAACAATTCTCCCCCCCCAAACTCCCACTTCCCCCCAAAAAGAAGGAAAAAGTCACAAAAAATCCCATCTGTCAGAAGTACATGGGCTGAGCTGTGATATATTCATGCATGTCTACATGCACAAACACACTCATCTTGCCTACACACACACACACACACACACACACATACCAGCAATAATTGCAGATTTTTTAGGCTGGCAGTCTTATGTTACTGATGTATCAGTAAAATGAGTCGTTATTTTTTCCAGCTCTACACAAGGCAGGCAAGCACATGGAAAACAGCATTGTGGCCTCCTATGTTGGTCTGCTCCTTGGCTGTTTGATCCAGGAAAATAAGGTTAGTGGGCAACAGTAAGCTGCTGAGTGTTTATTTGTTGATTTGATTGTCTGTCAATATCCTGATTGATTAATTGATAAGTTTGGTTTTTTCCCCCATTTACTTTGTGTATGTGTGTGAGAGAGAGATGGGGGGGAGGGAGGGAAGGAGGGAGGGTTATTTGTTTTGAAATTTTGTCTCTGTTTGCAGCTTATGTAATAAACTATTTGTCTTTTCTTGTTGTCCTGATATCGATGTGTTTGCATCTTCGTAATGTTTAGGTTGGGGTCTTATTTGTGATTTAAAGACAGAAAAAAACAGTTTGTCCTTTTTACCATACATTTATTATTTATGCTTTTTGTTGTTGTTTCTTTTTGTATGTGAAATATAACCCCCCAAAATATCTAAACACAGCAAATAAAAGAAACCAACAGAGATAAGAGAAAGAAGTGGGAAATAAGAGTTACCGTTGTAAAACAAAGAGAACCACTTTTAGGATACAATGCTGACAACACTAGGGGCCTCAGTGCACAAGGGACACAACTCTGTTTAGAACTTCAGGGTGAAAACAAAAGTGTGAATTCTTTCCTCTTTTCTGTGTTCATTACTCCTTCATTTGAATTCTCGCCCACCTGTCCCCTAATTTTTTTAATTTTTGTGTTGTCATAAGGACAATGTCATTGGATGTGCCTGCTATTTCCTTACAGGTCGATGATTAATGGGAAAAGTGTGTCTGTTTCTCTATGTGTCTGTCTGCCCATCTGTCTGTCTGTCTGTCTTTCTGTGTGTGGGAGGGGAGGGGTGGGGGGACTGACTGTCTGTCTGTCTGTCTCACTCTGTCTCTGTCTTCATATTGTTTCAATTTTTCTGTAAGTGACTTGTGGTTTTGCAGGAGTATGTGGGAATCGTGAAGCAGTATCTGCCTGATGGCAGTTTTGACTCCATGATCAAGATCCTCAAGAAGTTCCTGGGATTCATGAATCTGACGGTGAGTTACATACATACAGTTGATTGAATGATTGTATCTGTAGAATGTAGAAGTATCTGTAGAATGTAGAATCTGTTGAGATTATTTTGTATTGTAGAATATTCTTAATTGTAGGGTTTGTTGTACATTTTAGTTCTTTAAAAAAAAAAATTCCCATTAAAGAAAACCTATAAGTCAAACAAAATCAAAACCACACAAAAAAGAAGAAAATTACATCATTCACTCACACAATTGAACAATATATTTTAGTCCTTTTGCCCCTTTTGGGGTATAGAGGAAGGGTGAACATCATGTAATAGCAGGGGAAAGGAAAACTATTATAAAGAAGACTTCACTGTAGTATATTAAGCAGACATTGACATGACTTTATTCAGTGTAATACATTTTGAAAAATTAAGCATTTCTTTTCGATTCGCAGAGGACACACACTCACTCACACATTCACACACAGGTCTCAATCATAGTTCAGAAGTCATCCATTCTAGTGACCACTTCTACCCAGTAAACAGAGCTCAGATCCAGATGTGTCCTTCTTTTTTGTGAAATTAGTGGGTTATGTTAACATTTTATTTCATTGAAGAAATCGGGAAAAATAAATGATAGAAAAATTGCTTGCATACAAAATAGTTTAATTTTAGAACTAACTCAAAATTTTCATTTCTCAAATTGAAAAATAATGTGAAATTAAATAGAACAAAATATATATATTACACACATGCATTTACACCAAGTTTAAAATCTTGTATTGGGTGATATTATGATTAAGATGTAGGGTAGTTAGTCATTGAGTAGTGTAAAATGTAAAGTAAAAATGTTTGAAGGAGTCGAACCTGTGCATCCTCTTTGAGGGACTAAACTGGTCTTCAAAACCCTTCCTTTCTGACTGATTTTTTTTACAGTCTTTAGTTGGAAGAAAGTGGGGTTTTTTTTCTCATTGAAAATCTTTAGGTCAGAGACAAGACTTAAATCTTCAGGTCAGAGACAAGACTTAAATCTTCAGGTCAGAGACAAGACTTAAATCTTTAGGTCAGAGACAACACTTAAATCTTCAGGTCAGAGACAACACTTAAATCTTTGGGTCAGAGACAACACTTAAATCTTTAGGTCAGAGACAAGACATAAATCTTTAGGTCTGAGACAAGACTTAAATCTTCAGGTCAGAGACAAGACTTAAATCTTCAGGTCTGAGACAAGACAAATCTTTGGGTCAGAGACATTAAATCTTCAGGTCAGAGACGACACTTAAATCTTCAGGTCTGAGACAAGACTTAAATCTTCAGGTCAGAGACAAGACTTAAATCTTCAGGTCTGAAACAAGACAAATCTTTGGGTCAGAGACAAGACTTAAATCTTCAGGTCTGAGACAAGACTTAGATCTTTGGGTCAGAGACAAGAATTAAATCTTCAGGTCAGAGACAAGACTTAAATCTTGGTCAGAGACAACACTTAAATCTTCAGGTCAGAGACAAACTTAAATCTTGGCAGAGCAAGACAAAGATTTAAATCTTGGGTCAGAGACAACATTTTATCTGTGTTTACTTTTGTCTGCAGACGGCTATTGGGACAACAGACGCCAACTCCATACAGCGAGTCATTGACACACTGGAAGCCTGCTGAGTTGCATGTGTGTTTTATGTATATTTGTGTGGCCGGCACTGCAGTGTTTCTGTTGTTATGGACGGAGGCATTTGTGGCTGTGCCTGGCTGTGTGTGGTGAATGTGGGCGAACTCTGTGTTTTACCTGAGGGTGGTGATGGCAGAGGTGTGGAGACATGGCGCGCTGTACATACAGGAGAGTTACCACTGGAAAACTACATGTCTGTCTCTGAGCCTCTCCTTTCTGAAGTCTTTTTTTAAAACATTTTTTACCTTGTGTTTGTCTTTGTACAGAGATTTTGTGATGTGCACATACAATTAAAATGTTATCTGTCTGGACTGTTTGCCTGATTACATGAAGATAAAAAAAGGTGTTTTGGATATATTTTTGAAAACGAGGCAGTCTTTTGTCTCTTATCTGTGACAATATGGTAATTGTATCTGGGTCCTATTTGTTACACATTTACTCTAACTTTGTTTTTTAATGTCCATTTCACATTTTTAGAGGTGGGAGATCATTTAATCATGCATTTGAGTTTTGTACTGAAGTCTGTGGTTTGCTTGGCTATAAAGGAAAATAAAGCAAAAAGCCTGTGAAATGGAGTCTGTTCACTTTCTTCTCCTGTTGTGTAACTGTTTTTGGATGGTGGATTGAATGGCTCAGAAAATATTCATGGTATGTCTTTTAGTTTAAAAAATGTGTGTGTGTGTGTGTGTGTGTGTGTGTGTGTGTGGCTATTTAAAAGTTTCATTTCTTTCATCAGAATTATCACAGGTGTGTATGTATACTGAAACTTCTTCACTTGATTGCCTTGTGGACCGTGTACAAAGTCTGATCATTTAATGAGCACGTAGAAACCTGAGCATACAGATTTTTGGAAATCATGTGTAATGTAATTTGTGTTAATTGGGGAAAAAAAAGTCTTAGAATTAGAAAATATGGATACTTACCCTTCTGTGGGGGTGTGTATTGAAGCTTCACCTGTATGCACTGTTTGGTACAAGGCAGATGTGTCTGTGTGTCGTCAGAACATATGAGGACTGTGCATGTCATGTTTTCATCCTGAACACTGCCTTCGGAATGAAAGTGAACAGTTGATGTTAATGTTGATTTATCCATGGAAAATCATAGGCGATGCACTGAAAAAACACTTTTTTTTCAGCAATTGACTTGTAAACCGTTACCGAGCAGCTAATTGCGTGCATTTCCCAATGGTGATTATTGTGCATGTGGGGGTTATGTATACAAACTGAATATAATGAAAAGTATACTACTGGGTTATTCGGGATCCTGTCGTCTTTATTTGAACTGTGTCGATGTGTTTTGTCTTGTATGCTGTTCAAAGGCAGGTTGCAAAATTAAATGCTGATTTTTATTTTCATCTTCTTATATTCAGATGGAGATAATATGATGTTATGTGAAGAATTTAATGGTACGAAATGAATGATACTGTATGAATCAGGTCGTCAGCATCTTAACTGTGCTTTTTCTGCTTTCTCATTCTGCATGTTATCCTGTCAAGTTTCTCAGTTTGCTGTAAAAATGTGCTTTCACTGTTACACAGGTAGAGCTTGACACAGAAGTAGATTTAAGACAGATTACATGTCTGATACTAGGTAGGCATGCTTCATAGTGATGAGTTTATGCACATTGAAAACACACAACAATCTGATTTCTCCAGGGGTATTTTTGCCGCTTAACCTGACCCTCAACAGCAGGAAACATTCTAGCTATTTGATACTCTACCTTTGGAGGAAAGGGTTGCGAAAAGTTGCCAAGTCTGGTAACCTGTTGTGCTCGTGCAGAACATTGAAGGACTTGTTTTGGAAGTGGCCAATCATTTCAGTGTCACAGCTGAAGAATTGAGAAATGCACCGTGTACCTCTTTAAAAAAACAACCTGGAGAACTGAAGTACACCCTCATAGGGTAGCGTTCTTGTCGAGATACAGTTGAGGGCAGGAGAATACTTACTCGTCATTTAGGAGAGTGACTGTGACATCCATTGGCCACAGGCATTGATCCTATTCTTGCATTTTTCACAAAATTCATCTGATGAATTCTATCAGGAAATGATAGCCAACATTTCAGCAAACATGAAATATGTGGTTTAAAGTGTTTTCATTCAGTGGATGCCAGAAGGAAGTTTGCTCATTTGATTTTGACAAAACCAGAATCCTACACTACAATGACTTCAAGCAGAATGTTTGGTACCAGAAAATGGCAGCTGCACCTGCACTGGTGGTGGACCGCTCACTCTTGAAGTGCAAGGATACACGGGGTGAGGATGCTAGCGGTGAGATGGGGCGAGTCATGAGGAGCAGCTGTGGCATGTCTTGGCAGCTGAGACAGCAGAAAAAGAGTTCAAAGTAGACAGACCAGGCATCAAAGATTTAGATGTTGATGATTCAGTTTGAATGAAGTTAATCACCTGTATCTGATCTCTTTATGAGTTCAGTGATTTTACATGGGCAATTTAATGTGAAATCATGAAAGGCTGGATCCCTACATTTGGAAAATGTATTGTTTTGGATGGTTTAAAAAGCTGTGATTAAATCAAATCTTTCAGCAATTGTATGTATATGACCTTGATTGAATAATTGTAGTCACAGATTTGACTTCTGTACAGATTTCTTGCATGTGCACCTTTGATATAATTATATTTTTTTTTTAGAATGTTGTCTTTTTTAAATTTTAAACAGTTTTCTCACTGTACTAGATGCAGGGATCATTTCAGTTATGCTTTTAACCTTTTTTTAACCATTTACACAGAACATTTACATTAGGAGCTGCAAGTTAGTTAATGCTAGTAGTGAATGTTCACAACCATATTAATTTTCCCGTTCTGTATGACTCGTTTCTTCTGTACATGTTTTAGTTTTCTTCTTTTATTCACATTTTCCTTTGTCGGTGTTTTAGTATGTTTGCAAAAAAGATTAAACTGATTTGGTGAAATAGATATGTTTGTAAAAGAATTTAAATGAATGTACGGATTTTCCTGATTACAATGAATGCCAATGCGGTTATGAAACTATGTGTATGTGTGTGTGCATGCGTGTGTGCCTGTGTGCGTGCCTGAGCACATGCGCGCTTGCATGCATACGTGCATGCGCGTGCGTGTGTGTGTGTGTGATGAATTCATTTGTATTGGAGATCATGGCTCGTGGATTTCATTGTGCTAGGTTGATCCTGACCTATTCAAGTGGCCTTTTGCAGATAGGTAAGGTTGGAGTAGGTCATCATTCATGGGCTGAGGCAGTGACTACTCACAAACAGATCTGCAAATTGTGCATAGCAGTGGTCACTGGTAACATAGATTGCAAGCAGGTAAGATGTTCATGCTGTATCACTTTTTTCCTGAGAAAACTGTTCTTGCATGATGCTTCAACTTTTAAATGTGTTACTTTTCAATAATCGGTTGGGATGTAGTTTTGAATCATGTATGGCTTTTGGTAAGATACTAATTTTCTTGCTTTGGTATGTTTATAAATTGTATGTGTGTGTTCCATATGTATGTTTGTTTTGTTTTTGTTATGTTTTCTTACCTCAGATTGTCATTCACATTTTTTTTAAGAGTATGTGCAGAAGTTTACTTCTTTTTTTTTTCAAGCCAGACACATATGAAGAAATCAGAAAGAAAAAAAAAATGTTTTGTATGTCGTCATATTGTAGGCTTGAGATGTTATTGGGGGGGGAGGTTTAAGTTAGGAGTGAATACCCCGTGTAGTCTTGCAGATGTGTGCGTGTGTTTTATTTTTTTACGTAATGTTCAAAGCCTATGAAAGGCAGTGCCTCTGCTGCCTTTTTTCATTGAACTCCAGGTTTTCAAAACACCCGCTATTTGACAATTTTATCAGCAATACAAAACAAATTGTTGTACTCCTTCCTCTGGAAATGGCAAACCATTCCAAGATTAAAAAAAGAAAAAGAAAAAAACAAAGAAAGCATATTAAGTAGGCACACAAAAACCAGAAAAAGACACCTAGAAAAATTATGATTACTTGGTGGGGTGGGGGTAAAATCATGAAACCTGTGATTTGCACTACACTTTTGAGGTTGTATCTAAATGCTAGTTGAAATATCAGCCATTCCATTTTTTTTTTTATTGGGCGATTTTTATTAATTTATTTTTGGTTCACTCTGTGCTTTTAAGATTGTTGCTGAATGCATGTTAAGACACCATGTTTTGAATTCTGTGGACTGTGCACTGTACTGTCTAAAACAAACTATACTTGGTTATGGCTTCAGTTTTAGCAAACTGATACTTGGGTATGGCTTCAGTTTTAGCAAACTGATACTTGGGTATGGCTTCAGTTTTAGCAAACTGATACTTGGGTATGGCTTCAGTTTTAGCTCATGTTGGCATTGAAAGTCATGGGGTGATGGCTGATTTTTAAAGTATGCTATAGTTTCAAAAAGCATTGCTCTGCAGACTGATTTTAAGACAGATTAAAGTCTGTCCTCATCTGAAAGGCCTCTGGATTTGGCAGACCTTGTCTTGACATGGTGCAGCAGGCTCGCTCATGCCTAAAGGCATCTTTTTTTTTCTTTTTGTTTGTTTGTAATAGCTGCTATGAGTGAAAGAAAAGAAGACTGTGCTTATTGGGTTGCACAATGGTCATTCCTGTTCTCTAAACAAATGAATTCCCTTGCGGAGTAAAATGTGAGGAATTCGGATTAACCCGAAATGTGATACTTTACAGTTGGAAATTTATATCTTGAGTGTTTATTTGCAGATAGCATGAAAATTCTGTAACTTGTTATATCAGACGGTGCAAAGAAATGAATTGCTTTTCTTTACATGCTCTTCAATGTAGTAGATGATTGTAAGACTTCTGTCTTGAGGCACGAAGCAGACTTATCAGAATTCTTGTGGTCATGAGAAAGACCTTGTTATGAGTTAGGTTGCAGACACATGTTAAGGCTACACCCCTGAAGCAGTTTGGGCATTCCTGTTACATCAGATCAGACCTTGGTGTGGATTCATAAGCACTACTTGATGCTGGCTCTTAAGCCGTGAACAGTATAATCAACATAGATGCTAATGTCCTTCTGATGAGACTATAAACCGAGGCCCCGTGTGCAAACGCACGCAGAACATCTTGCGCACACGTTAAATCCTGTTCCGCTTTTCGTAAGAGTAGGCCATTGTGTGCCGGTGGGAACGGATGACAAAATTTACAAAAACCGCATACACACGGGGACTGGATGTAAAAAAGCACATAAGTGCTTATTCCGTTATCCTCGATATAAAAGAATAAATAAATAAATAATAAATAAATAAATAAAAATAAAAATAATGGCTGATTTTTAAAACAAGTGTCATCACTATTCCTCTCTGATGTAGTGTGGATCTTGAATTCACCATCCTGGTTAGCGGTCTAGACGATTCAGACACCAAAACATCAGTATGTGTAGATGTTGATATGCTGTCGTGGATGAATTAGAGCACTCATTTTGTTTGTGTTGAATCATGAGATCAAACAGAAAAAAGAAAAAGATTTATTTGTGGTAAGGTTGGAAAATGGAGTTATTGTGTTTTACTGTGTGAGGACAGAAGATGTGAGGGGAAAAATGGTTACCCCCCCCCCCCCCCCCCACTTCCTCTCATTTTCCCCTCTCATCTCTCTACGCGACTGACTTTTTTGAAGTGTTTTATGTATGTCTGGTAATGAAACTTCAATGGCAGTAATGATTTCGAACATGTTTATGTTTTACTTAACTATAATATATCATTGTATTCTAACTTGTGCACATTTTATTGTCTTAGGAGCCCAAGGTGTCATCTATGTAATTAGAAGTTGCATCAATTATTAATAACAATAAAAATTAAAAGAAAAAAAAACGATTTTGTGTTCAGTGTTTTTTCTTCTTCTATGTGATCCATGTTGTGAGAGCCTACGTATGGTCCATTCTTCTGTACGGATGTGAGTGCTGGACCCTAGCCAAGGACACAGAACAGCGACTAGAAGCAGTGGAAATGTGGTTCATCCGGAGAATCATGAAAGTCTCATGGACAAAAAGAAAAACAAATGCAGAAGTAATGGAAATGGCTGGATACAAGAGATCCCTTCTCAACACCATCAGAGAAAGACAACTCGAATTTTTCGACCATATAATCAGGGCTGACGGACTAGAGAAACTGTTATGGAGTGGCAAAATATGTGGAAACAAGAGCAGAGGAAGACAACGCACAAAATTCACAGACAGCTTAAACAAATTCGCAACGAATAAAGAGGGCACCAACAATGAGCTCATGAGAGGGACCGAGAACAGGGAAGAATAGAGAGCCATAATCGTCGATGTCTGCAGGACCAGACCGGACACTTGAAGAAGAAGAAGATGTGATTGTGTTGTTGAGGGAGTGTTTGAGGTATGTGTAAGTAGCATTTCTGGCAGCTTCAGTATGAAAACCTGTGCTTGATCCCTCTTCCCTTCACCCTCCCCCTTTCTCCCAAAGTCGTTGGTTGTTACAAAGCCAGATCATCTCCAAGCATGTGCACTAAAATGGTTCCATGGACCAGCTGCCTCAGCGCAGTGGTTAGCACATTGGGTTATGGACTAGAAAGTCACAGGTTCAAATCTCCTAAGAGCCATAGGGATTTTCCTGACTCCTGGCACCTAGCCAGAGTGAGTGTACTGTGGGCTCTTTGGAAAGACTGGGACCTCACAGTCAAGCTTCAGCCACTCTAAAGATGTGAGTTTGAGTGCCGCTCATATTACCTGAGCAACACTGCAGGTGTCTGTATACCTCGGGCTTGGTTGATGCCAGGATATATTATGATAGTAAGCGTAGAGTACAACCCTGTCAAGTAGTCTCAAAGCACATGCACTTTCATAGCAGCATCATTGCGTCATCCATGGTCACTGACCATCATACAATTTTTTTTTTTTAAAGTCTCTGACTTGGTGGCCCCAGTTGCTCTGGTCTCATGGTGACCTCAGAATCAGATTCCCCTTATGCTTCTGTGCCTTTGGGGTTTGCAGGATGGTCGTTGGAGGGATATTGTGATGGTTGCCACCTCGGGTGGGCGACTCATTCAGTCTGGTTCTGCGACTGAGCTAATACTGTCATTAGTAGGGGGCTTTGTAGTGGAACTGGTGTCCTGTGTACGTTAGCTCAGAACAGGCACCACTGAACACCACCCAAGTGACCCAGCACCAGTGCAGGGCCCCTCTAGATGGTGGCTTCACGGTGGCCTGACATTGATGGGCTCCCATACGACTTCCAACCCTGAGGATAAATAATAATAAATAATGTATGGAATTTATATAGGATGCGACATAACGAATCGGGTACGGCTGTGGCGGGGAGATTGAAATGAGTGGCGTGGGAACAGCAGGACAGGAACATCACAGAAAATTAGGAAGCCAAAAAAAGAAAAAAAGTTCCATGATGGATGCGGCTTCCTCTCCTTCAACTAAGGCTTCTGGGGCAAGTTGAACCTGGTGGAGCTTACCTCTCTCCAGACACGGGCGCATGCTGGGTATGGGTGTTCCGTAAAATACCGAACTCTGACTTGCATTACGGGACCTTTAACGTGCATATTTTTCTTCTGCATGCGTATAAGGGAATTAAGGCACCTGCAGATCTACACTGTAAGTTTACTTGGAAGATTATAAAAATCCCCACTCTGCTATAGGGAGTGACAGTAGTAATCACATTCTTTCTTAAAGAACCCATGCGATTGAAAAAGGCTGTAGAAAAACTTTTTTAATAACCTTGGCAGTTAGGGAAACAAGAAGACATCATAATGAACATAATGACTAAGTACAGAAAAAAACAACAACAGGTGGGTTTTTCTTCTCAGTTAAAAAAAAAAGTCCATCAATCTCAATAATAACACCCCTACCTACCTACCTCCAAACCAGATTAAAAGAAACCCACAAAAGCTGACAATTTCTACAACCTCTTGGCCTGTACTTTTTGCATGAAGCAGGATTAGCTTGGTCTTTCTAAACTGCAAAAGGTTTCACTTCCTATCAGTTTTACTACTAAAAGCCAGTTTAAAAAACAACAACAACCGAACCCCCCCCCCCCCCCCCCACCCAACAACCCCCCCCAAAAAAAACACAACAACAAACAACCACACAACCCCACCCTTCCCCAAACCAAAAACCCCTAACAAACAAACAAACAACAATTACAACCCCATAACAAACCCTTATTGCTACAAGAACTACTTCATTCTAGTGTATTGTAAAAGAATCATGCTGTTTTTACATAAAAGAGTTTGTCTCTTTAAGTAGGAGCAATTTATCTACTCCTCCCCTCTCCCGATCTTGTTTTCGTTTTTTATTAAACCTTCAACTACATTACACAAAGAATACCCACTTTATCCTTGTACTTTCAGCTGATACTTTAAAGCAATGCATCATATAGTTTTAATATTTCAGCACGCATCTGATGTCTTTGGTTCTGTTTTTCAAGGGGATGTGGAGGGAGCAGTAAGAAGGGGGAGGACGCAGTCAAAGAAAAAGTCTGGCGAGTAGAATACTTCTCTCCCCTTACTACTATCGCTCTCTTCTGTAGAGCGCTAGTCTAACTTGCGATGACAGCGCTGTTAGTGGACTGTGCCAAGAGACAAAGCACCAAACCTAGAATAAACAACGTAGGCTGAGGGTTGATGAGCTACCAACAATGGGGTTTTCACACAGAACTGTGCTAAGTGATTAATACAATGGAATAGCATTTCGCACTGCGCTCGTGATCTACTGACTCGGGTTCGAATCCCCTTCGAGGTTTTTTTTTCTCCCCATGGAGTTAACATCAGTGCCGACTCCACTCTCCCCAAAAGTCCTTTGGATGAGACAATAAACCGAGGTCCCATGTGCAAACGCAAACAAAATATCTTGCCATATCATTAAAACTTGATCCGCTTTTCGGAAGAGTAGGCCATTGAGTGGCCGGTGGGAATGGATGACAATATTTACAAAACCGCGCATATACACGGGGACTAGATGTTTAAAAAATAAAATCACATGAGTGTTTATTTCATTATCCTCGAAAGGAAAGAGTAGATAAGTAAACAAATAATAATAATAATAATAATGTATGGAATTTATATAGCGCTGAATCTTGTAAAGCAACAAATCAAAGCGCTCAGATGACTTTTTATTTTTATATGGAGGATAATGGAATAAGCACTCATGTGCTTTTTTTAACATCCAGTCCCCGTGTGTATGCGGTTTTGTAAATTTTGTCATCTGTTCCCATCGGCACACAATGGCCTACTCTTTCGAAAAGCCGAACAGGATTTCACGTGTGCGCAAGATGTTCTGCATGCGTTCGCACACGGGGCGTCGGTTTATAGTCTCATCCGAGGACTTTATAACGCTATATAAATTCCATACATTCTTCTTCTTCTTCTTCTTCTTCTTATTATTATTATTTAGCTGCGCCATTGACAAAAACAACAGACATAAATCATTCTGTGCGTAATAAGTCATGGTGTCGTTGTACCCCCCAAAAAACCCCAACAAACAACAACAAACAAACAAACAAACAACAGCAAAAAACCAGCAACAGGTCTTTAGTTGATTAGGATCACATTTTGCTGAAGCAGGCATGGTATAACAAATAATCATACAAGCCCACAACCCACACTTCCAGCTAGTAAAAAAAGGTAAAGGAGTCCCATAACCTATAAGGTCGTAGGGGAGCGAGGCGTCAGAGACCTCACTTCTCTAGGGGCCAGCATATTGAGGGCGGCGCCCATCTCCTCTCCCTCGCTGCTTTACCTTCCCTGACCCTAAAGAGGGCAGGTACCCATTTACAGCTGGGTGAACTGGGGGAACTGTACTGAAGCCAAGGCGCGCAAACGGTCACCCATCCAACTGGTAACCACGCTCGACGCTGCTTAACTTGGCTGGGGGAAAGCGAGGGTAGTGAAATTTCCCAGGAGAAAAGAGAAGAAAAAAAGACAGGGGGGGGGGGGGGGGGGGGGGGGGGGGGGGGGAGGGGAGTATGGAGGAGAGATGGGGAAAGGGTCTGAGGTGGACCAGGGGGTCTTTACTTGCCAAGCTGGTTTGGAAGGAAGTCGGGTTGGGAGCTGAGACAACACACTAGGGGGATGGGGGGGGGGGGGGGGGGGGGGGGGGGGGGGGGGGGGGGGGATTTCAGCCTGAGAGCCTGGAACAACCTTGTCCTGTTTCCTGAGAAGAATTGTCCTGGAAATATAACATACAATAATACTTGATTAATTTTATCATGTGCAGTTGAAATGTTAGTCCATGTGCTCAAAGCGTTGCGCGGAACTTCAAAGGACAAAAAGTAACCAGATAAAAGTCTCAATGTTTTTGCCTGACTACAGCTAAGGAAGGGAAGTAACTAGCTCTTTATGTTTGGGAGGTTATTATTTCCCGTTGATGTGATCATACAAACCACGAGAACCCCCCCACCCCCCCCCCCCCCCCCCCCCCCCCCCCAACAACAGCAAAACAACAACAGGTAAAGAAACAACAACAGCAGCAACAACAAAAACAAACAAAAAGAACAAGAAACAAACAAAAACAGTCACAACGCGTTGAGGTTTTTTCTGTGCACGTTGGTGTAAGTCAATAGACGTCTTTGCCTAGGATGGGAGTAGTTCACGCTATTCTGTTTTATATTATGGTTACATTTCTGGAAATGGGGATTATGGACAAGATGTTTCTTCTTATAGAAGGCGGTGATAAAGCGTGTTAACCGTTATATTTTTCTGCTGTTAATGATGTTTGTAGAATTACAGGTGGTTTCATGCCACAGATGGTGGTTATAATGTGAGGGTAGTGAGTATATTGTACTTACAGATAGTTTTATTTATCAGGGTGGTGGTCACAGATTGTTTTATCACAGGGGATGGTTGGTTACAGCCTACTCTCACTGGTTTTTTATTAGGGAGATGGAGGTTACAGCTAACAGCCCTGGGGGTGGCCTCTGTGGTAGCCGGGCTTTGGATGATTCTGTTTCAGAGATATAACATGACTAATTTTTACAGAGTTGTATTAATATATACACCAGAGTACGTTATATATGTAACTAATTTTAACAGAGTTGTATGAATATACGCTAAAGTATGTTATAGATTTAACAGTTTTTAACAGAGTTGTATGAATATAGGCTAAAGTATGTTATAGATTTAACAGTTTTTAACAGAGGTGTATGAATTCAAACCAGAGGATGTTATAGATATAACGATTTTTAACAGTTGCATGAATATACGCTATAGATTGTTATAGAAATAACTTAGATTGTTATAGATGTAACTATTTTATACAAAATGGTCTTTGTGCTATAGATTGTTATAGAAATAACTTAGATTGTTATAGATGTAACTATTTTATACAAAGTGGTCTTTGTGGTGGCATGCATCAATTTGATTCATGAGGGCGTGGCAGTTATTTAACAGTTAGATGGGCACTGGCTGGTTGTTGCCTGTCAAAGTTCATAGTGTTCGCACACGTGACCTCGGTTTATAGTCTCATCGGAAGGACTTTTAGGGGGAGTGGAGTCGGCACTGAAGCAAACACGCGAAGAAAAATCCTCTTGAACGAGATTCAAACCCAGATCAGCAGAACTCGAGCGCAATGCACATCACTCTAACCACCAGGCTATCCCGTCCCCCCAAACTCAAGTGGCCACATGTATGTGTGTGTGTGTGTGTGTGTGTGTGTGTGTGTGTGTGTAAGTCAAAGTCAAAGTTAAAATCAAAGCCAAACTTTTATTTTCAGATATACACTGAATAAGCAATGTATTTGCTTTTTGTCATTAAGCCATCTATCTTTAAAAAAAAAGATATATGCAGACACAGAATAAAAATCTAATCAATAATAAAATGTGTGTGGTGTGTGTGTGTGTGTGTGTGTGTGTGTGTGTGTGTGTGTGTGTGTGTTTGTGTATGTGTGTGTGTGTGTTGTGTGAGTGTGTGTGTGTGTGTGTGTGTGTGTGTGTGTGTGTGTGGTGTGGGTGTGTGTGTGTGTGTGTGGTGTGGTGTGTGTGTGTGTGTGTGTGGTGTGGTGTGTGTGTGTGTGTGTGTGTGTGTGTGTGTGTGTGTGTGTGTGTGTGTAATTATGCCACAGCCTGCTCAAGTGCATGGTACTGGAAAAGGGGAGGGAGGTGTATCTCTCAGACGGAGGTAGTGATGAGTTTCGGTTTTCTCCCTTGAGCATACTTTTCTCAATAGTCTGGACGGAAAGTTTCAAAACATCGGGCTGAAAAAATAAAAAGACAGAAAAAGCCAAACAACAATGAATTTTGTTCTTCTCTGTTTAACTTCATCCTTTTTTTGATTTCTGTCTTGCTTTTATTTCCTTTCTATAGATCTGGCCTCTTTTTTGTTTTTTCTTTGTTTTGTTTTTGTTTTTGTTTTTTTACTGCAGTTCTGTGGTTTCATGGTTTTCTAAGTTTATGTCTTATAATTTTATTGCAGTTTGTTTTGTGTCGTTCTGCTTTCTTTTTGTCCTGCTTTTCTTTTATTCGCTTATTTTGTTTTCTACCCTCTTTTGTTTTATATGTCATAACCTTGTTTTATTTAATTTTATCTGGTTTTGTTTTATTTCACCGTCTTTTATTGCAGTTTTCTTTACGCTATGATATTTCGCATGTGTGTGTTTTAGTGTAATTTGGCTGATTTTTCTATGTAATACTTTGTTTTATTTACTCTATTTTATCCTTATTTTAAAAAAAAAAGCTCTATATTTCATACCTTGATAGGGTTTCCGCATCATAACAGCGTCTTATCAAAACATGATGGTGATATTGGACTATTTCGTTTCATGTCTGCAACAGCATACACGCAATGCAAATGCAGTTGTAGCAACAACAAATATGAAAGGAACAATTTTCCATCTTACAAACTAACTAATCAAGCAACAAACCAGTCAACAGCCAGCCAGCCAGCCAGCCAGCCAACCAACCAGCTAACTAGATAAAGCAAAAAATAAAACAAACATCAATAATGACCGAAGAGAAAGAGAAGAAAAAAAGAAAAAAAGAAAAGGACAAAGTATAAAGAAAGAAAACTGACCTATTCATTCACCAAAACAGACTAAACTGACAGACAGACAAACAAACTGACAATCAAAAATGGTACAAAACAAATAAGTAACTCCTAAAAAAAGAGCAAAAACACAAAAACAAAATGTGGTGACCAAACAAAGCAATAACCAGGCGAACATATGAACAAAAGAATGAATCACACAAAATAAACTTGTCATGGAAACTTATTTCTAATTACCTGAAAAAAAAATCTTGGGGCTTTTTAATATTTCATGTCCACATGAACGTGTAGACTATGAAATAAGAGACAACTACAATAGTAAAGAATACCAAGAGGAAATTACGACCACAATCGATGTGTGAGTTGTTCTGACCACAGACAGGATTTGTCTCAACAACGCGCTTTGTCATAATTTGTGACAGCGAGTGCATTTAACACATAGTCTATCCAACTGAAGGGCACATTAACAAAAGAATTCATTACTGGGGTAATTATACTGTGTATGTTTCAATTACAGAAAATGATATAAGTTAAAAGTTTCTTACTGTTTTGAGAAATATCTGAACTTTGTAGAAAGAAAACCTGCTTAATTAAACTCAGGAATGTTAAAAAAAAACTTTACTTGTCGGGAAAGTGAAAATGGGAGACAGAGTTTGACATTTACTAGCTAGAAAAACAGAATTGAATGCGAAGACGCAATGTGGAGCATTTTCTTGCAGAGGTGTCGTCTGGAACTACTAGATGTTCGTAAGAACCAGAGTTGACAAGAAACAGCATAAACATATATAGAAATATTATCTGAGTCTGCCAATGTTCCTTTGTTATTTTATGTTATCATTATTATTTTTTTTGGTTGCTCTTTGGCTACAGCTTCGAGGTTCGCCAATGATGAGATTTTGTGTATGTGACTGTTTGCCCACCATTAAGGTAGCCGCATTCCGACTTCAGAGATAGACCATATTTTTAAACATTTAAGTTTTTTGGGGGTTTTTTTTGCTGCACGAAAACATTTCTGCGATAAAGTTGAAAGATACTGAAATTGAACACACAATTTTGCCGGATATTCTTTTTCTGATCATTGTATAAAGACATGTGTAAATAATTAAATACAAACAAAAATAATCTGAACCCAATTTTAATAATAATTTGGAAGAAGTTCGACCAAAAAAGAAAAATTGAACGCAATCAAAACCAACATTCGAAAGAAGATAGGCCCTGATAAGTAAATTAATCAAAACTGAAAAAAAGAGTATTTCCTGCAGGTAGTTTTCAATGTATCAAAGCTGCAGAAACACAACGAACAAAGTAGTGTCTGAATTGATGACATTTTTAATTGAAAGTTGTTATTTTGCAGTGATGAAAAGGATAATGGTGGAGGCGTTTGTCAATTTTTCTAATGTCAACACAGAATATTTTTTCAATGTGAAATCTATACCAATCTAAAACCCTACAAAGATGACAAGTGCTTAGTTTAAGACATTCAAGAAATAAAGGAGAAGTAAGTTGTCGTACGTTTAGTGTATAAACATAGGGTGAGGGTCAGATTATCAGTTCCAACATTGAGAGCACGAAGAAAAAAAGAAAAGAAGGATGAGGAGAATGAACAGGAAGAAGAGAAAGAGCAGGATAAGTGATGGAAATAAAAGAAGGAAGAGGAAGAGGGGAAGGAAGAGAAGGAAGAAATGGAGGAAGATGAAGAGGAGGAGGAGGAGGAGGAGGAGGAAGAAGAATAAATGCGATGATCACCACCACAGTTAAAGAAATTGAGAAGAAGGAAAAATAGAGGAGGAAGAGGGCAAGAAGAAAGAGAGGGAGGAAGAAAAGATGAAGGGAAATGCAAAGAAGAAGAAGAAGAAGAAGAAGAAGTGTAGTAGTAGTAGTAGTAGTAGTAGTATAGTAGTAGTAGTAGTAGTTAAAGAAGAGGAATGCAAAGAAGAAGAAGAATGTGAAGAGGTAAGAAGAAGAAGAAGAAGAAGAAGAAGAAGAAGAAGAAGAAGAAGAAGAAGAAGAAGAAGAAGAAGAAGAAGAAGAAGAGTAGAAGAAGAAGAAGAAGAAGAAGAAGAAGAAAGAAGAAGAAGAAAGAAGAAGAAGAAGAGAGAAGAAGAAGAAGAAGAAGAAGAAGAAGAATGAAGAGGAGAAGAAGAAGAAGAAGAAGAAAGAAGAAGAAGAAAAGAAGAAGAAGAAGAGGAGAAGAAGAAGAAGAAGAAATGCGAGAAGAGAAAAGAAGAAGATTGTGAAAGAATGCAAAGAAGAAGAGTTAGGAAAGCACATGAAAGTAACAAAGTCTGAGGAAAAGAAAAAATAGATAGAAACAAACAAGAAAATACAAAAACCAGTAGCAAAAAACAACAACAACAAAAACCCAAAGAAAAAATCAAAACACAACAAGATAACTAAATAACACATATGACAAAAGCCAACCCCCTCCCCCAAAGAGCAAAAAACTGGAACAAATCAACACACCTAATTTTGACCCCAGACAAGCAACCCCCCACCACCACCACCCGCCCTCCTCCCCAAAGAAGAAAGAAACAATTAAGCAAAGGCACCAATTAAACAAACAGATTAAAAGAAACCCTCCTCCTCCACCTAAAAGAAAACAACAAAACACAAACAAAAACGTTTACAAAACTGATCTCCCTCCATTCTGCAGCCTCAGAAATATAAGCTAAAAGTTTTCATGACATTGCAGCAGATAATGCATGCTGTGAACAGTGTCTGGGTGTCAGCTAACTATGGGGATAACGGTAATGAGAGGGCGCAATCTTCTCTTCTTGTTTATCTCACTGCCAGCTTCGTTTTCTGAAGAGTGTTTTACACCCATAAAAGCACTTTTCTTCAGACAGGAGAGGCGATCAATGGTGTTCCTGAACATCATGAAAACTCAGTATTCAAGATTAAATAAAGGGAATTTTAAACTGACGTTTTTCTGAGTTTTCTTTGTAGGGCACTTGTTTTTCATGGCAACAAAGGCAGACACACAAATGGGTACAGGCACATGGCATCCATTCACACACATACATAGACAACAATCCTGTTAGTGCACCTGCTTTCACAGGCACCATGTGCGCATGCACACACACAGCAGCAGCACACACACAGCATGCAGCCGGGACACAACATGCAGCACACACACACACACACACACGCACACACACACATTTGAAAAAGGTGCAGAAGGATGGTCATAGTAAAATGCATGCAAATCCAATTTTTTAAAGGAGCAAATGTAATTCTTAGATGCTTTATTTTAGGCCCTCTGAAGCCAGCTTTGCTCTAGGTGACACAGACGGCATTATGACACTAATTCCACAGTGGGCACACACATTTCTTTAAGAAATGTGATGTCAGAAGAATAAACGTGATCTAAAAGAGTACTAGATTTTGAGGTCACTCTGGTGGGGCATGTGATAATAATAATAATATATGGAATTTATATAGGGCTGAATCTTGTAAAAAAACAAACAAATCGAAGCGCTTGCACTCAATCATTTACGGGCATGCAACTCTGTAAAAGATTAAAATATGTAAAGATACTGTGCCACTGCCAGTGGGATTGAGATAGATGGATACTGAAATCACCTAGTAATAATATTTCTTTTCCTAAAAGCCAAACATTGTCCATCATTTCACAAAAATCATCAAACCAGCTGGTGGTGCTCTTAGGGTGTCTATAAATAAAACCCCAAAAACTGAATTAATCGATTTTTTTAGAAGAAAAAATTTCCACCCATACTGATTCCATGTTTGAATGGGACAAATCTTCACGAATTTTATTGGGAATATTATTTTGGATATACACGACAACACCAGTTTGCTGGGATCTCTTAGGGTCTCTCCAATGATATGGTACCCTGGAATGGAAATTGAACTATCTGTTATAGGGCTGTTTGTCCATGTTTCTGAAACACAAAAAATATGGAATGGTTTGTTTTCATTGTTTATAATTTTTGACAGGTCAGACATTTTATTCATAAGATGACAAATATTTAGGTGACCTAATCGAAGTCCATCATTACAAGGCCAGTTTGGAACATTGCTATGAATAGCCATTAATTAATTTAAAGAGAAGAAGAAGAAGAAAGAAGACTGGCAAAACAGTTAGGAAAGCCCTCGAAAGGAACACATGTTAAGCAAAGAACAACTAAGAAAAACGGTTCAGAAAACAAGTAACCAATAACAAAGAAAGAAAGAAGCTGATGTAACAGACACAGACAATTAAACTGGCAACAAAGGAAAACCAAAACAACAACAAAAAACAGTTCACCTTATTCTAAAACAATTTACTAAACAAATCCCCTTCTTTCCTTGGACTCAGAAATGTAAGCTAAATGTTTTCATGACATTACAACAGATAATGCGTGCTGTGAACAGTGTCTGGATGTCAGTTAATTATAAGGGTAATGAGAGGGCGCAATCTTCTCTTCTTGTTTATCTCACTGCCAGCTTCGTTTTCGTGAAGAGTGGTTTACACCCATAAAAGCACTTTTCCCTAGGCGAGAGAGGAGGGTCAAAGGGGTTTTGAAATAAGCTGAATGCTAAGTGGATTGAAAAATGCGAGTTTTATTTCACTGTTTGGTTTGCTGTTTTTTTAGTGATTTTCTTTTTCTAGGCAACACATCATGCTCAGAAAAGAAGAATTAAGAAGAAGAAGAAGAATGTAAAGAAGAAGAAGAGGACTGCAAATGAGAAGAAAAAGAAGAAATGAAAGAAGAAGAAGGAGGAGGAGAAGGATAAGAAGAAGAAGGAGGAGAAGGAGGAGGCGGAATGCAGAAAAGAAAGAGAAGGAGAATGCAAAGAAGAAGAATGTAAAGAAGAAGGAGAATGCAACAAAGAATGCAAAGAAGAAGAATGCAAAGAAGAAGGAGAATGCAACAAAGAATGCAAAGAAGAAGAAGGATGCAAAGAAGAAGAAGAATGCAAAGAAGAAGAAGAGGAAGAAAAAGAAGAAGAAGAAGAAAAAAGAAGAAGAAGAAGAACACGAAGAACAAGAAGAAACCCCCCAAATACAACAAGAACAAGAGAAGAACACTTTAAAAGGCTGGGTCTAAAACACTCAGAAAGATATCCAGCACATAAGAACAAAATGAAAAACAAGAAAACAAGAAAAGTTGGAAAAGTAAAAAAAGGAAAACAAAACATAAACAAGGAAAGGAGAGAAAAAAAACCTAAGAAAATAAACTTCACAAACAACCGTTGAACTAACACAAGAAAGAAACTAATGCACTTAACATAAAAACAACAAGAACAAAAGTCAAGTCTACAAAACTATTAGAGATCCTTACCATTGACTAAGAAGTATAAGCTGAACGTTTCTGTCACATTACAACAGATAATGCATGCTGTGAACAGTGTTTGGATGTCAGCTGATTATGGGGATAATGGTCAGGAGATTGTGCAATCTTCTCTTCTTGTTTTTCTCACTGCCAGCTTCGTTTTTCCCGCTGAGTGGTTTACGCCCATAAAAGTACTTTTCTCCCGACAGAAGAGCCGATCCACAAAACTCTTCAGTAATATGAAGTACTAGGTGGACATAAAAAATGTGGATTTTGAACTAATATTTTTATGGGGATGTTGGGAAGGGGTGGGGGTTGGGGAGGGGAGGGGGTGTATTTGATTTTTCTTGTAGTGTGTTTGGTTGATTGGTTGGTTGTTAGTTGGTATCAAAACAATCTTTTTAGCCATTTTCTCTTTGTACTTATGTTTGCTTTTTCTCACAGATAACAAACTGATAAAACCGCTAATCAAGAAGGAAGGTGGCAGGGCGTTTAGACATTCCCCTGCCTAACAAGTGAACTGTGAGGGTCTGGGTTGATCCCCAGCCTCGCCCTTTCTTCCCAATTTGACCACAAAATGGAACTGAATGCCAAAGTCCTTCTGATGAGACCCAGGCCCAGTGTGCACACCCAAAACATCCTGCACCTACATTTAAAAAAACCCAAACCAGTTCACATTTGAAAAAGTAGGTAGAAATGAATGAGGAAAGTAAAAATAAAAACGGCAGGTACACAGGTTTGTTTAGACACCATCCCAAAGTGGGAATGGGGCTACCTAAGTGGTAAGGGTGGTGGTGGTGGGGGAGGGGGGGGGGGGGGCAGTTACATATGCAAAAGTCTCACCATTGGTGAACATGGGAGCTCTAGCCTAGGAATGATAAAAAAAAACCCACACCCAACAACCCCAAAACAAATAAAAAAATAAAACCACAAAGGATGTGCACCCTTGTGCCAAACAACCAAAACCACACACACACATACGCACATACACACACATGTACACATACACACACATACACATGCACACACACACATATACACACACATACATACACATACACACACACACAGACACAGACACACTCACACAACATCCCCCTCACCGCTCACATCGACAACATTCTGTAAACAACAGGAACCAGTCTGCAAAATACGCAGACTTGCACAAACGTCCATGCATACCTGTTCTGGTATGCTTGCAAAGCACGTCTTCCGTTCAGATAGACAGACACATTAGTAGCCAAGCAGACACACACAGACAGACAGACAGACAGACAGAAGAAGAAGAGACAGCAAGACTGACACAGAGACAGATTCAGGAAAATAAGGAAAAGAAACAGAATCCCAGACACATACGCAAGGTAAAAATCCCCCAAACCAAACCAAAAGCAAAAGAAAACCCAAACTAAATACAGGCCACCCCCCGAAAAAAAAAGAGATCCCTGAAACAGAAAAAAGGGAGGTCTTTTCTTGCCTCGTGTCTAATCAGGTCGTAAACTGGCAGCTTTTGTGTGAGAGGATTAAGTGGGGATGGCTCGGCTGCTCTCAGGTTGATCATTATACGATCGCTGGATGTTTGCGTAAGTATCATTTTTTTAGCACCTGGCCAAATGGATCAATTCATTATTCACGAGCAGCCCGTCTTAAACGCGGCCCCAAGTCGCGGTGTCAACAAGCTATCTGGGCTCTCACCATCTTGGAAGTGTCTCTTTCACAACGTTGTTCAGGTTGGGTTTTGTTCATAAAGTTTTGTTTTGTTGTTGTTGTTGTTGGGCAGTGGTGGGCGGTGTTAGGATCAGCATGATCGTGTTTGGTGGCTAGTTTGACCTGATTTGTTTGGTTATTGCATGGATGGTTGGTAGGTTGGTTAGTTTGTTACCTTTGTTTGGTATGTTGGCTAATTGGCTGTTTACTTGATATGTTGGCTAATTGGCTGTTTACTTGGTTTGTTGGCTAATTGAAAGGCTGTCTATAGTGTGTTTTTTAGTTGCTTAATTTCGATTACATTTTGGTAGTGCTGGGTTTTATTCAGTGTTTTGGGGCACCCTGAGAAGTAAATTTGTCAAACATCTTTAAAACAAAAAACAAAACAAAACAAAAAAAAAGGAAAAAAAAAAACAGATCACTATGAATACCCTGCTCAGTTTTGAAACTGGTAATGCTTAAGGTGACATTTTTTTGAGTGCGTGCGCGCGCGCGTGCACGCACGCACGCATGCACGCCACACACACACAGATGGCTTGATGGAAAAAAGCAAATGCATTGCTTATCAATGTACCATCTGGAAATTAAACTTTGACTTGACTTGATTTGACACACACATACACACACAGCGCGTACGCACGCACATACGCACATGTGCTGGCCTTGAATTTTATTCTTTTAACGCTGACTTTCATGCCCTGTGTTAATGATGTTTCGTGCAGTTTTTCACAAGTGACAACTGTGGCGACTTCTTGTTGGTGAAACGCCAGGCCAACACTCAGATCTGCAAAGTGATGATGGCTCCTCCTCAACTGTTAACTCTGCTGACATGAACTGCAAATGCGTTACCTGTAATTGTAATCCAGGAAGATATGAACAGTGTAGTTTTCAAATTCCCCCCTCCCTCCCCGACCTCATAATTACTTACGTCTATCCAGTCCAACGTTTTCTGAGGGATCAATTAAAAGCAGTTTACCATCTATGTTCAAAGATCTTACAAGTGGCAGAAGTCTTTAAAGAGAAAAGTTGTTTGTACTTATTCATTAATTCATCTGTTTATTTGTTGATATTTCAATATATTTTCTTACCTATTTCTTTTCTTGTTAACTCAGTAATTCGCTTATCTCATCGTTAACCCAATCAATAACTGTTCATTAAATACTTGGTGACATGGCATGTACAGGAAACGTCTTTGGTTCAAACCAGTCCTGACCAGGCCTCCTTTTGTTCTAATTCCACGGAAGTTTGGCGTCTGTTGGCAAGCCAGTGGTGTGGATGTGTTCTATTATGTAACATGCACAGAAATAAGGTTAAAAAGAAGAAAAGAATGGCAAGAAGAGAGATCTCTGGCACTGTGCTGCATAAGAAAAACACTGAAGATCTTGCAGGAGGCCATCCAGCAGGTCACCCCGTTTATTATTATTTTATCATTTTTATTTATTCTTTTATAGCGAGGATAATGGAATAAGCATTCATGTACATTTTTAATCCACTCCTCATGTGTATACGATTTGTAAACTTTGTCATTTTCTCCCACCGGCACACATTAGCCTACTCTTAAGAAAAGCGGAACAGGATTTAACGTGCGCGCAAGATGTTCTGTGTGCGTTCGCACATGGGGCCTCAGTTTATAGTCTCATCCAAGGACTTTGCATCTCCAACCTCCATACACGGGTGTACGTACGCGAGCGAGCGTGCGCGTGCGTGCGCGCGCGCGCGCACACGCACGCACGCACGCACACACACACACACACAGAAGTAAACAAACATGGGTGGCATCCTACTGTGGCAAATGCTCACAGCTCAGGTTTAAAGACCCAAATAATGTAGTGTGCTGTGGCTATGAATAGAAGACAACACAGGTAGCCTACAGTGTAGCACAGTAGAGCACAGAAGCAGGCAAAACTGTACAATGTATGTATCACTAGCGGTAATACATTAAGGTAGCGTAGAGTAGAGTAGAGTAGGGCAGAGTAGAGTAGAGTAGCGTAGCGTAGAGTAGGGTAGAGTAGGGCAGAGTAGAGTATAGTAGCGTAGCGTAGAGTAGAGTAGAGCAGAGTGGAGCAGAGCAGAGCAGAGCAGAGTAGAGTGGAGTAGAGTAGAGTAGAGCAGAGTGGAGCAGAGCAGAGCAGAGCAGAGTAGAGTAGAGTAGAGTAGAGTAGATTGAAGTAGAGTAGAGTGGGGCAGAGTGGAATAGAGTAGAGTATAAAGGAGCAGAGTAGAGTAGAGTAGAGTAGGGCAGAGCAGAGCATAGTAGAGTAGGGTAGAGTAGAGCAGAATAGAACAGAGTAGAACAGAGTAGAGTAGAGTAGAGCATAGTGGAGTAGGGTAGAGTAGCACAGAGTAGAGTAGAGTAGAGTAGAGTAGAGTAGAATAGAGTAGGAGAGTAGAGTGAAGTGAGTGGAGAAGAGTGCAGTTGAGCAGAGCAGAGCGACGAGTGGAGTTGAGTGGAGTAGAGCAGAGCAGAGCAGAGCAGAGCAACGCAGAGTGGAGTGGGGTGGGGTGGAGAGGAGTAAGTAGAGTAGACTAGAGAAGAGAAGAGAAGAGCAGAGCAGAGTAGAGCAGAGTAGAGTAGAGTAGAGTAGAGCGGAGTGGAGTGGAGTGGAGTGGAGAAAAGTAGAGTAGAGTAGAGTAGAGTAGAGTAGAGTAGAGCAGAGTAGAGTAGAGTAGAGTAGAGTAGAGTAGAGTAGAGTAGAGTAGAGTAGAGTAGAGTAAAGTAGAGCAGAGCAGAGCATAGCAGAGCAGGCACTACACAGTACAGCACAGCTCAGTACCGCACAGTTCAATACAGTGCATCACAGTACAGCGCAGTACAGTGCACTACAGCACAGTACACTGCAACACAGCACAATGCAACACAGTACATGGCAGTACAGTACAGTGCAAGTGTAGAGATGAAAGAATCCAATCTGCATTTTATAACGTGAAATCTCTAGCAAACTGAGCACACACACATCATCATCATCATCACATCACATCCAACCCCCATCCCACCAACACCACACCACCACACCACCACCACCCATCATCCCACACACCACAGCACCACACCACATCAACATCCATCATCATCATTCACATCAAATCATCACAATCTACACACATCACCATCATCATCATCATCATCATCATCATCATCTATCATCACTACCTACCACCACCACCACCTACCACCACCACCACCACACTAACTACTACTACTACTACTACTACTACTACTACTACTACTACTACTACTACTATAGCAAAGGTAAACATGCTGTGACCCGGCTTAGGAATACAGTATGCTTTACTGGAGGATTTTGTAGACAACTGTTCAGTAAAGGGTTCTAATGACTCCGAAAAGGAATGGGGAGGAATCATCATCATCGTCATCACAATTATCACTAGCTATCAAAATTCTTATAATAGTGATGATGATGGTGATGATGATGATGGTGATGATAATGATTACAACGGCAACAACAACAACAGCAGCATCAGAAATGCTAATGCTAATAATAATAATAATAATAAAGATGATGATGATGATGATGATGGTGATGATGATGATGATGATGATGATGATGATGATGACGACAACAACGACAACAACAATAATCCAAAGTCCTGAGTCAATACAGACCATTGACCATACTTTCTTGTATCCAGTAGCATGTCTTCTTCGTCTTTTTTATATCTCAAGCTAGGTCCAAGAGATAAAAGACATGTATCATTTATAGCTGTACAATATGGTTGCTGGTTTATTCAAAGCTTTATCCATGCTGCTTACTAAAGCTTTCTGCTCTAAAGAAACGTGCAGCCACTGTAAGTGTGCTCTGGCCACCTGTATTTCGAGATGACAACCCCGACACGGCCTCTGTGCTCTACATGGATATAAACAACATCAATGGATTGGATTGGATTGGAGCCATTTTATATAAAACTTGCAGATGATTTTCCCAGTCCACAAAACCAAAAATCGAAATCAATGATATATTTTTAATCCCTAAGCATGCTATCCACACGATGACCAATTTGCATGTGTAAACCCTGTCCTGCATTAACTATTCATGGCACAAACCTTTGAAGAACATGAGATATGTCCAATAACATTGGGGGTTAGAAACAAAATCCTTCCGTTTTTGAATAAAAGTGTGTCTTCTTCAAATACATATTCAGAAAAATACGTTTATAAGAGAGGAAGGTGGACATTGTTTCGCAGTTTTGTTATTTATGGATTATGGCCTTCTTTAAGAGATTTATACTAAGAGTTGCAGAAATGTTTCTACTCATGTGGAGTGAAAGAGAATAAGATTTGTTTAAACATGTCTTAACATCAGCATCAAGCATCAATCCATCATTCACAAACCGATATGTATAGAAAAAGTTGATTGATTATATCACATTTTCTTGTGGCTACCTTTTGTTGAGAGGCACACAGCTCTAAACAAAATTACAAGAAATTTTGCAGCATACAAAGAAGGTATTTGCGGATGCAGACAGTAAGCTTCAGATATATAATATATAAACATAAGACATCGCAAAAAGCTCAACCTACATGTTTGCTGCAGCTTGTGTTAGAAAGATTCTAACTAGGAGACTCAAATATGAATGTCTTTGGGCGTTCAAGATTTAAACACTCATTGTGTGGTTCCATTTTTATTTTCTATATTATGCTCACCTTTTGCATTTTCACAATTTTTTTTAGTATAAGTCAATTCATTAAACATAATTTATCATATTCTTACAGGTGTTTTTGTTGTTGACATATTTAATCTCAATTATTTTTCTATTACATAAAAGGCAATATTTTCAGTTTCAATCCCCCTAAGAGGCACAATTATCTTCTTGTGTCTAAACATAATCTGTATGCAATTTCAACACACAAACAAATTTATACCCTTTTCGGCAATTATACATAAAGATTTCTACAATCATTCTGAACGAAACATAGCCCTGTTCTCACGCTCAGCCTGAAATGTTCATCAATAAAACGAAAAACGAGTAGCACCTTTTAGAGCAAAAAACCAATCCTCCAATATATGGTCAATAAACACAGGTATGCCTCCACAAAAGCTTTGTTTAAGATTTGGAAAAAGAGAATGAAAAGAATAAAAGTTTGGCAATCGAGAAATACAACACAGAGACGAAAAAAATGTGGAAGAGGATTTGAAAGCACTCTGTTTATGGATCAAGTGTTTATTTACTACTGGTCATTTATTTGATTTTTTGCGCCAGTTTTCTTTTTTATTTCTCAAATCCTACACGTCAAGGGGTCAATTACCAAGCTGCAAAATCGGATTCAACAAATCGTTTCTTGTGAATGTAGAATTACAAGGGAATGAGTTGAGTCTGAAAGCAAAGCAATTCTCTCTCTCTCTCTCTCTCTCTCTCTCCTCTCTCTCTCTCTCTCTCTCTCTCTCTCTCTCTCTCTCTCTCTCTCTCTCTCTCTTTCTTCATTTCTTTGCTGTTATTTGTTCTTTCTGTTTTATCACCCGCCTCTGCTTGTTTGTGCGTTTCTCTCTGTCTATGTCTATCTATCTTTTAATCTTTGCCCACGCCTTTCTTCGTCACAACTCTTTGAATAACATACATAGACACTTGTGCTTTACAGTCTTGTTGAAATGATAAAAAGAAAAAAGCTACTAGAAGGATAGATTATTAGACAGACATTATTTCCTGACACTAGGATAGCTGGGGAGGGATAGGCGAGTGGTTTGAATGTCACATTTGTTCATTACAGAGGGCACGGGTTCATATTTCCGCTGAGATGTTTCTTCAAGGAGATTTTTAGATTTTTGTTTTCATGTCATTAACATTGGTACAAGTGTCATCGCCCTGAAAGTCCTTTGGATGAGACCACAATATTTACCATCAAAGGGATGCAGGGTGCCCTCATATTGGAAATAAACGTGCTATATCTTGATATATCATTATTGCTAACAGTACTAGCTATGCTATACAAGTCCATACTTATGGTACGTTGCAGGTTTGTTTGATTGCTGTATATTTCCATTCGCTCCCTTTCCTTGCAGCCTTCCTTTAAAATTCTAGACTGATGTATAATTGGTGTTTACCTTGGAATGACCAAGCATTTTGCTTGCTTCCAGGCTGAATCAGCTGGAATATGGCTTTGTTATTGGCTGTGTCTTTCCTGGCTTATTATTTTGCTTGTTTGTGAAGACGCATCAAAATGACAACAGGGCTGTTTGCTGAAACTGGATGCTTTCTTGTCCTCCTCTGTTTATAAGTATGATGTAATTGTAGATACAGATTTCTCCTTCTTTCGGTTCGTTAGTGTTTAGTTGGAAAGAAATTTGTTTAGGATTTGAATTTGAATGATTGATTAAGAGAGAGAGAGAAAGAAACAGAGACATAGATAGGGGAAAAGAGATTAGGCCAAAGTGTAAGCTAACATTATGTAAGCATTTTGTTACTTAATAACAGTCCCCCCTCTCCTTCACAGTGTTCCATTTTTCATATTCATGTATCATATTTCATCCTCTCTCCCTTTCTTATCCACCCCCACTCTATTTTCTTTTTATCCAAAAGTAGGAATACCAAGCGAAACCAAACCATGCATGTTAAACCCAAAGACAATATGTGCTTGGACCCTTCCAGTCTAGGAGATTTCAGCCAGCCTCGCCCCATCTCACCAAGCCATCACGCAGGGGACTGAATCCAGCCACGCTTGTCTACAGCTGTCCCTGCTTGGGGCCATGCCTAAGTCAGATGGAAGGTCACAGGAGGTTGCAGAAACCAACTGGAGGCCAGACTGGTGAACAGGGGAGAGTGTACATGCAATCAGGGGTGTGAGCTCTCTGCCCCTTTTAGAACTCCAGTGTGATAGACATCTGAACAGTTTGCTGTGACTTTGTCTTTGACTGGAAAGGGGGGGGGGGGGGGGGGGGGGGGAGAATGAGCTGTATCTGTAATAAAGTGCCTTATTGCTATCATGGTCTCTCAGTAAAACTCTGCTGGTTAAGTTCCACGCTCAGATTTTCTAAGAGATGAAGTTAGAAATTTCCATATCTAAAATAGTAAACCACCTGCAGAAACTTACTTGGGAGGGTAACAGTCACTTATGTTGTTTACCTCCATCTATTATCTGTTATATCCTGACATTGTCATGATGCGGATTATTCCCCACTTGAACATTGAGGATATCCCCCCCCCCCCTCAACCCCCCCCCCCCCCCCCCCCCCCCCCAACCAAACCAAACAAAAAAAACATGATTGTTATTCAACATTCAGAAAACATTCATTTCGTTTTGCAGCAATACATCCAAGCAATCAGATAGGCGACACAGCTAGCTCCAAAAGGGGCAGTGTCAAGTATCCCTAACCCCTGCCAGGTAAAGAAAGCGAAATTGTACAGATTTATTTTATTTCTGGCTGACCTATCTACACAGTGTGGCTAGATTTCACCACCAGTGGCTTATCCTAACATTGTTCCGACTCCCTTCCTGCAATTCTAACTTACGGTCTTGTTCTCAACACACAAAAACCACGCTGCGTAAGATGAGCTTAGCAGGGACAAGGAGGAGATAGGTGGCTGGCAATGAAACAGGGGCTAAGTGTCAAGTTGTTGCCGGAGTCACGCCATGTAAGCTTCTGACGCCAGCTTGACCCAGCCCTGTGAGAATCAGACTGATGCTGGTTTATGTCTTGACGTCACTAACACTGTCCCCGCGTTTTTAGAACAGCTCTGGTTGGCTTGCTGTCTTTTTTGTGTTCCATCTCGTTGGTCTTTTTCCCCTCCCACATTTTCAGTCTGGCTTTTAATCTGCCTCCCAACGTGATGCGTCTTTTGTGTGTGTTTTTGTTTGTTTGTTTGTTTGAATTCGTCCGTGTGCTAGGTGAAAGGGTATCATGGGCATCACTAGATTAAAGCCGTGAGCCTGTGATCATGTTGAAAATTTGGTCTTCTTTTGTTTGAAATTCAGATTCCTTGCCTTAGCCGCTTTTTGCATTAAACGAGCTCTTCATTGTATTCTTTGTTATTCCTTCAGTGATATGGAAGATTAAAAAAAAATAATATCAATAAACAAAAATCCCAACTGAACAACATACATGCACAACGTAACTAGATATCTGGACACAACACCATGGAACAAACATTTTACTGGTTATAGATTTCAAATGTCAAACCAAAGTTGACAGAGAAGTTACTGTACATTTTTCATTTTTGTCAGTTCTAGTCATGTACGATGTACAGAAGTTCAAAAGTTTACATCCCAACTGCAACAAGCAATACTTTTATTTATTTATTTATTATTTATTTTTTTTATACCACTTTAAGTCACGAGATTTCTCTGCGTGAAATTCGGGCTGCTCTCCCCGGGGAGAGCGCGTCGCCACAAGTGCAGCGCCACCCTTTTTTTTCTTTTTTTTTCTTTTGGTCTGCAACTGTATTTGTTTCCCTATCAGAGTGGCTTTTTTCTAAGAATTTCGCCAGGGACAACTCCCTTGTTGCCGTGGGTTCTTTTACGTGCGCTGAAAATTTTGTGTAACACACGGGACCTCGGTTTATCGTCTCATCCGAAAGACTAGCGCCCAGACCACCACTCATGGTCTAATGGATGGGGAAAAATTTCGGGCCCAAACGGGGTACGAACCGCGCACACACCCGACCCGGACTTTTCGCATTCTAGACAGGCGCGTGACCTCTAGACCACCGATTTGTATTTGCCCATCTACATTCCTTATACCTATAACACTGTGATGGTGTGTAGGTAGAATTATACAAAAAATAGAGTGTTTCCTTGTATCTGCTATTAGTATATTTGTTTGGACAATGGCAGAATAAATAGCAATTTTGTAAAACACTTTTTCTAATTTCCAAAGAAATATCATTATTATCTTTTAGTTTCAATTGGAAATCAAGTGTTCTCAAGAAGCTTTTTAAAAAATTAACCTTGATAACAATTTCAAATGAAGAAATAGTAGAAGCAGCAGAAGCACCAACACTGACAATAACAAAGAAAGAAATTTGGTTAATAAAACGTCCCTCTTTAATCACACAATACACACACATACACACACACACCACCCCACCACCACACCACCACCACCACCACCACCACCACCACCAATAATAACAATAACAGCAACAAACCCAAAATGACAACAACTAATCCACAGGTAACTAACCAAACTAGAAAAAAACCCCACACACAACGAAAATACATCACACCTACAAATGAAAGGCAACACAATCTGAAAAATGGAGGAAAACCCCACAAAGCAGACAAAGTCAACTGGCATTCCTCTCAAACAAAGCCACAGGGAGTCACTACCCCTTCAAAAGTCCCCCCACAAAACAAAACAAAACAAACAACAACAACAACCCACAACAAACAAAACAAGCCAGCATCACCCTGTACTGCATTAGGCAAGCAAGAGGCAGCTCGTTGTGTTGTGCGCGCGCACACACACACACACACACACACACACACTTACACACACACACACACAAATACACACACACACACAAAAGAAGCCCGATCATTTTTTTTGTATTAGGCAAGCAAGCAGAACCAGCCCCCAGACACACACCACCACCACCACACCACCTACACACACACGCGCGCGCACACACTGGTCTAAAATCAGTAGATGTGTACAGACGTTAAAATAAAGGTCTCTCTCTCTCTCTCTCTCTCTCTCTCTCTCTCTCTCTCTCTCTTCTCTCTCTCTCTCTCACACACACACAACTAAAAAAAAAAAAAAGGTCTAAGCTCTAACACAGCCCTGGAGAGTTTGTCAGCCCCAAACTCCAGTTTACGATGTCAGGAAGGAGAGGTGTGATGATGCAGTTGAACCTCCACAGCCTCTGACACAGACCTGGCGAGGTGGCACACTCCCAAGCTGTCCATTTCCCTGACCCTTAGTGGGATAAGCACACATCATTGCCTTGCAGCCATTAACAGCCCTGCAGTGTGGCACACAATGGACAGTGTAAGAAAGAGCTTAGTGGTGGTGAGAAAGATAGTTGCTTCGTGTCTCTGATGCTCGTAGATCTGAGGGCGAGCCCTAAGGAGCCCAAAGCAGAGCATAAAAGCAGTGGTGTGTGTTAAGTTCAACACAGGCAAGTCAGTGCAGGTCTGGGTTACAGGGAGTGATAGAGAGAGCCTTTTATTCCCTCCCCTTGTAGTTTTTTGTTTTGTTTCATTCAGTGTGGACATTAGTTGAACTCCTTTGTTTTTTTGGTCTTTTTGAGATTGGTTTGTTGTTTTTTCTGTGTGTCTTAGAAGAAAATTGATGTGTGTGTGTGAGTGAGAGAGAGAGAGAGAGAGAGAGAGAGAGAGAATTGTAATGGAAAGTCTGAAGACATTAGAGAAAAACAGAAGCCAACATCACACATTGTCAGATCTCAAAAAGTTATCTCTCACCGAAAAGTAGGTAGGCCTTCTTTCATTTCCACACCACATTAAATTTGAGTAGTTCTCCATCCTCCCCCTAATCTTAGCCAAATCTGATCACACTGACTGTTCCCCTCTTGACTGGAGGAGAAGTTACAGGACCACTGACTACACTGAAGCTTTTAAGCAATATGTCTCCAGCAGGGTGAATGTGGCAAAGACTATTTTCCACATCCTATAATGGGAATGCTTGTAGCTGGCATCCCATGCCTCACCCATAACCATGTCTGCTCTTCTGGGAAAGATGAATGTGTTTTTTAACGTAGCTGCAAACTGTTATGAGTTCCATGGTACGTAGGGAGGCTTTAAAATTTCATTAGAAGAATTTGCAGGGGACGGGAATCACAAAAAATTCCAGACAAAAAACAAATCCCCTCAAATTCCTGGCCTAGTGCTTACTCATAGACGCGCTAGGATATCCCCAAAGTTGGAAGGTGCCTACCTTCAGGGAGGGCAAACACGGGTGCATAAGCCAAATCCCACCATTGGTGAACATTGGATTCCGAGCTGTGGAACAAATAAAAATGAAGAAAACATCTGCTCTTAGCTAACTTCAGACAGATGCTCTCACCACATCACTGTTCCACTTCCTTAACCTCGAAGCCAAGAACATTCCAAAGAGCCCCTATCTTTTAACAGGACCATTCTGCCCAGAACTTTTCGGCAGCAGGGAATCCATTGCCTATGGCTATCCATTAGGTGAACCTACTTCAACCATGGTCTTTTTAATGCCACCCTGGGAGTCATGTCTGTTTGGTGTTATGGAGGGAAGAGGTTGTGAGAGAGTGACTGAGGGGCTGAATGGCCTCACTGGAGAAAGCCTGCAATCAGGGGCCTTGGCTCATTGCCTCTCTCATGGCCTCCATGTGATGGGCAGTGGGACAGTTTATGGGGATCTTGTCTGCAGTGGCAAAGGAGGCTGAGTTGATCACAGCTTTAACACAGATGAAGTAGTCCCCTCTCCTATTCCTGTGATAGTTGGTGAAAGAAAGGTGGCAGTGTCACACTCAGGGGCAGGAGAGATTGAACATTTAAACTTATTTTGTGTGTGAAACCGTTTGTGTTTGAATTAAGATATTTTGTCTATATAACGTTTTTTGCTACCTGCCTGAAAGTGTACATATGCATGCATACACACAATGTGTGTGTGTGTGTGTGTGTGTGTGTGTGTGTGTGTGTGTGTGTGTGTGTGTGGAACCTTGTATGCTTCAAGCAACCAGTCATTTCACATAAAACGTCACTATTTCACATGTCTGTGTGACAAACACATTAATATTGCACTCACACACACTGTGGGCAACTAATAGGACTCTTTCTAAGGCCGCCATGGTAGGCTCATCAAACCTTGTAGGTTACTGACAGTCTAGTCACAGCAGTTTCTGAAGTGAATGGTTGGGGGTCACGGGGGGAAATCTCCATTCCCAGTAATGAGGTCTGCCAGGCAAGGAGGGTTTCATGGTGCAAAGGGGTGGAGACACCTTCAGATGGCCCCAAACTGGTCATTGAAAAGAGTTGGTAGTGGCTTTCCCCCTACTACAATAGCCCCATGCCCCCATTTCCTAAACCATGACTTGACTTCTAAAAAGAAAGAAGCCAGGTATGTTTACTGAGCCTTGTGGCTGAAGTGATGGAAATCATCCACACGATCATTAGAAAACTGAATGTCCATGCCAGAAAAAATTGTCATTTACATGATAATTTTTGTGACTCAGTTTTACCAAGACTAAATAGCTTTTTTCCCAATGCAGTACAAAATCTCACTGTTCAAAGAGGGCAAAAGCTGACAGTAGTATTTCTGCATTTTTCTTGAAATTGTTAGCGAAATCATCTTGGTCTACAGTTGCAAATACATTTCAATACCATGTCCTTGAAGTGGTGGATAAACAACTGTAGGTTAAGTGTTGAGGTGCTGCTTTTTCAGGAAAACTAGGTTCTGACATCGACAGGGGTGTGGCCAGCTTGATTTTGTATTATTTTTCATTAAGGTTGTGGTTTTTCTTTTTTTTGTTTGTTTTGTTTTGTGTTTTAATTCTTGATTTATTTTACTACTACTACTACTACTACTACTATACTACTACTACTACTACTACTACTACTACTACTACTACTACTACTACTACTAACTACTACTACTTCTGCTGCTGCTGCTGCTGCTGCTGCATCTGCAGCAACATTCTTTTTTAGTTGGTTATTACTTATTCTTCTTATCACTACAACTACTTTGGCTTGTTATTGTATTTCAGATGTGTGGCTTTTGTAATCAAATAGTCACAAAATAACAAAATATGACAAAAACAATAACTTAAGAAACTCCTGCGTGAGCTGAAAGGCAGAATGCCTTCTGAGAAGAAAAAAAAAACACATCACTTTTTGGAAAATTACCTAAAACCAAAAGAACAAAACACTCCAAGTAAAGACTCCCTAAATCTATTCTGCCTTATGTGTACTAATCAAGGAGCTTTTGACAACAGCATCATACCATACCATGTCACGTCAATCAGGGGACCCACTCCAGCCACAGCTGTTTATTCCAGCCTTTATAATGGTCAATGGAGGATGTGACAAATACATCATTACTTGGGACCCAACTCCTGAACAGAGGAATGTCTACCAACATGATGTTGAGCCTTTTGCACCTTTTGTGGGGCCTAAGTGATGGGCCCCTGAATAGTTTATAGCAATTAATTCTGCAGATGGAAAGAGTGTCGACTGATGGTACAGCTTAAGTAGTGACTATGAGCTGTTGGTGTTGTTGCTATTGTTGTAAGCATAGCTTGAAAACGTAAAGAAATTTTCAAATGAAGCCTTCTAAAAATATCTGACCAGACAGACTGATGTTTGCTATGTGGTGCATAAAAGTGCCAGACAGCCCTACCTCTACCCACAGAAAACTTTTTTAGCTCATGACCAATCAAGCCACACGTGCGCATGAAGACACTGTCTGGGGATTCAGGAGTATATTCATTTCCCTAATAAAGAGCAATATCAGAGAGAGATGGTTTGATGATGCAAGAGGAATAAAGCTCTTCCACTGACCGTTGCTTGACCACATAAATAGCACAAAAATTACAGCCTGAAAAAAATCTGCTTATACACCAATGTCTTCATCTAATCCTCTGAAGTACAGCTCAGCAAAAGGGTGATAACCCTGTTATGTTAAGTGACTGAACTGATCTGAAGTCAGTCATGTGAATGCTGACAAGGGGAAATGACTGAGATTCACAAAACAGATTTCATATTTCATTGTCCACCAGACTAGCTCCCATAGAAGACACTACTGAATACTATATGTAGCATGTTCTTTTAGCATCACAAAATCTCTGTCAGATGAAGAAGTAGGCATCAGTTTTGTGGAATCCCTTCTCTACTGATTTAGGATTCATGCCAGATGTCAGCACCAGTGCTTCACCTATCCCTGTTCCTGTTCTGGAATTCTAATGGTGTTGCTTTTTTCTTGCTGGGTTAGCAATAACAGGAAGAAGTTGGGTGGCTTGCAATTAAACAGAGGTTCACGTTGTTGCCAGTCACGCCATGTCGGCCTTTTGCTCCGCCTGGATCTAGTCCTCTGAGGTTCAGATAAGTTCCTCTTTATCCTGTGAAGTCAGTTATGTTGGTGGCTAGGGTCAAATAAGGTTGTTTTAAATATATATTTTGTTGATGACTCAAACGCGTGCCTTTAGACAGCTATGAGATCACAAGAGCGGCACTCTGTCTGTTTACCCTCACATCAGTATGTAAAAGAGAACAGTAGAAAGGTAAATGTCACACAGACATACAGTTCCTCAAAACTCTGTTTGATCAAAAAAGGCATTCTGGTTTACGTCTCTATTTACCTTTCCCTCCAATATTCTCTATTGTCTAGCTCTCACCTTCTCGATACTAACACTCAAAGTTAAATGAACTTCAATCACTTACATGAATCACAGCACCCTTGGTAAAATTAAAAGAAAAAAATCCATGAGTTATAGACAGCAGTGGCTCCATTCCCTGCTACTATCACTCACAGGGGCTGATTCCAACCAAGGCCTTTTTACTGCCACCTTGGGGGTCATGAACGTTTAGTCCTGTGGAGAGGAGAAGTTGGAGGAAAGTGACTGGGATGGAGATGACCAGAATTAAGGACGGTTGTAATCAGGGACCTGGGCTCATCGTCACTGATGGCCTCACAGCCTTAAGCAGCAGGACAGTTTATGGAGATCTCGTCTACAGGGATACAGAAGATAGGGTTGATTACACTCTGACTTCACATGCTGCTTTCTCTTCTTGTCCCTTGTGGTACTGCTGAATAATGGCTGTGTCTCTTGGAAGAAGCATGCCATCTAAAATATAGTATTCAAAAGCTTGCGTACTAATGTAGTGTCTTTATGTAGTAAATTTGTCAAGGCCAAGGCTGCTTAAAAAATAAATTATAATGAACAGGCTTATACAAGTGTGTGTGTGTGTGTGGTGTGTGTGTGTGTGTGTGTGTGTGTGTGTGTGTGTGTATTTGTGTGTGTGTTTGTGTGTTGATAAGGACAAGTTCAATATGACGGAAAGACACACAAATCCAAGTGTGTAAATTCTGCTACAAAACGCTAACCAGCACCATAAGAGAAACTTCAAAGACAGCTAAAATCTTTTCAAGCATGGCAACATGCCTGTCAGACAAAGTAGGCGACAATTTCTCAAATCACTCCTCTTCTGATTTATGTCTACACAAAGTGTGGCTAGACTTCAGAACCAGCAGTTCACCTACACATTCGTCATTGCCCCTTTCCTGAAATTCTAACTGATGGTGCTTCTCTCAACACACAAAAATCTCACTGCGTAAGATGAGCTTAGCAGCAGCAACAAGAAGGAGATAGGTTGCTGGCAATGAAACAGAGGCTGAGTGTCAAGTTGTTGCTGGAGTCAAGCCTGTAAGCTTCTGATGCTAGCTTGACCCGGCCCTGTGAGACTGAGATTAATGCTAGTTTATGGCTCCATGTCAGTCAGGCTGGGATTGTATGGGTTTTTGCCTGTTATGTCTTTGGGTTTTTTAGGGTTCTTTATCTTTATTCTTCTCTTTTAGATTTTCTTACCCATTCCTGACTTTTAAGCCAAGGTAATACGTTTATTTGTTTGCTTGTTTGTTTGTCTGTGCATTTATTTTAGTTTTTCTGTCTGCTAAGTAAGGATATATCACTAGTATCAGTGTGCCTTTGTTTACAATGAACATTTTCTTGTCTACTGCTTGACAAGTCAGTGTCTTTGCTTCGGACATTTTCCTCATCAAACAAGACGGTATCAACGTGACATTGTTTAGTTTGTGTTGATTGTGTTAGCAGTTACAACAGTTAAAATGTGTAATCCTATTTTGAGCAAATATCAGCTTGTGTTACTCATTCTTTGTACGTGTGGTACTATAAATACATGTCAAAGGGATGCTTACAACCAAGAGACAGAAGAGGAAAAGAAATAAGGAGGCGTGATAAAAGAGGAAAAGAGAACAGCACCAGCATCAACATCAACATTGATGTTAGGAGGAAAAACAAGGAAACCATAACACCAACAGGAAAATGACAACAGTAACAAAATACCAAACAGGGAACAACGTTGAAAATAAACTAAACGCGTGATAAAAAATTGTCAACTAGCATGAACAAGCTAAAAAATACAAAGGCAGTTGAAGATAGCAATAGAATGAATAAACAAAATGAGGGAAGGAGACAGATCCAGCCTGTGTTGCATAGAGAAAAATCACCATAGCTGGAGGTCGAACTTCCAGGAAGACGTTTGTACCTATCGATGGATAGTTTCCTTCCACCATGATGGAGCTGCGAGAAGCAACCGCCCCTTTCTCCGCCACTGAAAAGCCTGAACTAGGACAGCCCTTAATACATTGTCAGTCAAAACTTCAATTTATGATGTCGAGAATGGAGGTTGTTCGATGGCTGTGTCTGAATTTTCCTTGTCTCTAGTGATAAAAAATATAGTGAGGTGGTGCTCTCCCTTTCCTTTGATCTTGTGTGGGATGAACATTAATCGTTCCTTTGCTGCCAGTAAAACAGACCAGCAGACAATGGATACTTCAAGAAATAGAAAAAGTAGCTGGTGGTTTGAGTGTCTTTGACACTCAAAGCTATGAGTTATTCCTAAGGGGATAGAAGCCAGACATAAATCTAGTACTGTTTTAAAAGTTCAGCACATCAAAGTGGGTCTGGAAACTGTCACCAAGAACCAAAGGTCTGTCCTTCTCCTGTTCCCTTTGATGGTGTTCTTGTCACTCACACAAAGAAAAACAGCCCCCATGAGGAGAAAGAGAGAGAGAGAGAGAGAGAGAGAGAGAGAGAGAGAGAGAGAGAGAGAGAGAGAGAGAGAGAGAGAGAGAGAGAGAGAGAGAGAGAGAGAGAGAGAGAAAGAGTTCAATATCAAATGTGTAAGACAGTATGAGTAAGGCCAAAGTGACTTTTTGTTAACAGCCCTAAAAAAAATTCCATGCAAGCTTTAAGCTTTTCTTTCACCTCTATACAAACGTTTCCCATCTACCTTCTTGTGCCCCTCTCAACTTATGTTTAAAATCAATCTACCAAAGGAGACCCTGTGACTTTCTAGAACTACTCTACCGCTGGCGACAATCCACGAGCTTGTGGCAGCAGGGGATCCATTCCCTGTCCCCATCAGTCAGGCAGACTGGATTCAGCCCAGGTCTTTTTACTGCCACTCTGGGGGTCATGTCTCTAGTAGTCCTCTATACAAGAGACGTAGTGAGAGAGTGACTGAGGGGCTGAATGACCACAGTGAGGAAAGCCTGCAATCAGGGACCTTGGCTCATTGCCTCTCTCATGGCCTCAGTGTGATGGGCAGTGGGACAGTTTATGGGGATCTTGTCTGCAGTGGCAAAGGAGGTGGAGTTGATCACACCCTTACTACAGATAAAGTCGTTCCCTCTTGTCCTCTGCTGTAGAAGACTTGGAAACCTAATGGCAGTGTCACATGGAAGCTGGAAGAAGTGTTGTAAATTTCAGCAAAGGTTTTTTAAAATATCTTTTTAAAGCTTTCATGTTTTAGAGATTTTGTTTACGTTTAAAGTCTTGGATACTAGTGATGTGTGTGTATGTGTCCTTGCACGCGTGCGTGTGTGTGCACATGCACACGTGAACGTATACACACATGCGTGTGTGCATGCAGGCATACACGCATGTGCACGTGTGCATGTGCGCACACACACATGTGTGTGTGTGCCACTACTGCTGCTGCTGCTACTATGATAATAATAAGAAGAAATGTATTGAACTGATGATAATAACAACAAGAGCACACGCACATATTTATACTCATTCAAGTAAATTTTTAGAGCAATTTAGCGCTTGTGGTCAAGGGTTTAAAAAAATCTGACAGAACCTCTAAATGAAGAAACATCTTTAAAATCCTTAATATGCACACACAATCAGTAACACGGCACTGTGTGACACCACCACAATGACTCCCACATAAAAAAGACAGGGGGCATGAGGAAAATACATATCTGTGTCCAGGGTGACATCAAACTACTTCCTCTGCCATGTAGACAAGGATCCCATAAACTGTCACACTGCCCATCACACCAAGGCCGTAAGACAGGCAATGAGCCAAGGTCCCTGATTGCAGGCTTTCTCCAGTGAGGCCATTCAGCCCCTCACTCACTTTCTCTCAACCCCTTCCCTCCCTAAGGCCAGACATGACCCCCAGAGTGGCAGTAAAAGACCTTGGTTGAAATCAGTCTGCCTGAGTGATGGGGACAGGGCATGGATCCACTGCTCGTAGACTGTCGCCAAGGGGAGGATGATTTCTGTCAGTGATAGGGGTCACTTGGTTTTCTTTACCTTTAAGGTATCATTGTTACAGACAGGAACTCTATGCTGAATAGAGGAAGAATGTGACATACATAAGTCATTTAAGTCAACAGAAATATAATGGAGTATCAGTTGTAGCAGTGGCACAAAAAGTGTGACATTGATTTTTATATTTCTTGTCTTTTGCATTGCAGTGCCCCTCCATCAGTCTCTCTTTCCCTTCTTCCCTTTTTAAAAATCTCTGTCTGTCTGGCTTTTTTGTGTCTGTCTGCCTGTCTGTCTGTCTGTCTCTCCCTCTCTCTGTGATCAAACGAATCATGAAAATGATGATGCAAAATACACATTTTTCCTAATCCATTAATGTTAGATTGAAATATTTCAGCACGTCCTTTGACATGACTCAGGGAGTGTATGTCTATTTAGCAGTTCAGACAGGGCACAGGACAGGGTGTGTGGGCAGACAAAGAACCACTCTCAGTTTTTTTATGTGGCCAGGACAAAGCCTCTGAAAAAGTCTCTGCCCCTTTGCACCATGAAACCCCTCCTCTTTGACAGAACTCATTAATGGGAATGGGAGAGTCTCTCTACCACCCCAGGCATTTTTCAGAAGCTGTGGTGACTGGACTGTCATTGCCTTAAAAGGTTTGATGAGAGCATGTTAGCTTCTACGAAGTGTCTAATTTAGTGTCCACAGCGCCTGAGTGTGAAGCTGTTCTTCTGACAATAGAAGCAGTGGTGCTATCTGTGGTGATTTCCTTAATTAAACTAGGCAACATTTTCTAATACACACATAGGCACACTAACACACAAACACACATGCACCCCCCCCCCCCCCCCCCACACACACACCCAAGCACAAACATCCACATCCACATACCTCATCCTACAAACACAAACACACTCACAAACACATTTACCCCGTTTGGACCGGAAATTTTTCCCCCATCCATTAGACCATGAGTGGTGGTCTGGGCGCTAGTCTTTCGGATGAGACGATAAACCGAGGTCCCGTGTGTTACACGTAATTATTTAGCGCACGTAAAAAAACCCACGGCAACAAGAGAGTTGTCCCTGGCAAAATTCTTAGAAAAAAGCCACTCTGATAGGGAAACAAATACAGCTGCAGAAAAAAAAAAGGGTGAAAGGGTGGCGCAGCGCTAAGTGGCGACGCGTTCTCCCGCTCTCCCCGGGGAGAGCAGCCCAAATTTCACGGAGAGAAATCTGCCGTGACTTAAAGTGGTATGAAATAAAATCTGAGCGCTTTGATTTGTTGCTTTACAAGATTCAGCGCTATATAAATTCCATACATTATTATTTATTATTATTTTAGTAAATCTTGAAGTAGGTTTAGTTGTGTGGTCAAGATTCTGAAGTAGACAAAAATCCTGTGATAAAATCTTAGCTCAGATACTCAATCTCTAACAAGAATCAGCGTGGCACTGAAAATATTCCTCCAACAGCATTACTACAAGGTACAAGATGGGACTGCTTTATCTGAAGTCACGTGTATTCAACTCTTTCCTTTGCCGCTGTAGACAAGGTTCCCATAAACTGTCCCACTGCCCATCACACTGAGGCCGTAAGACAGGCAATGAGCCAAGGTCCCTGATTGCAGGCTGTCTCCAGTGAGGCCATTCAGCCCCTCACTCACTTTCTCTCAATCCCTTCCCTCCCTAAGGCCAGACATGACCCCCAGAGTGGCAGTAAAAGACCTTGGTTGAAATCAGTCTGCCTGAGTGATGGGGACAGGGCATGGATCCACTGCTGCTCAAAGTTTTTGGATTGCCGCCAAGGGCAAAGTGGTTCTTGTAAGTGATCGGGACCCAGTGCGAAGCTTTAGTGTTTAACTGTAACGTGAAGGGAACTATGCTGTATAGGGAAGGAAGAGATAGGTACAGAACTAGAGAAAGATCAACAATGAGGTGATAAGTTTTATAGAGAACTTGTCACAATGTGTGACACATACCTGCTTTTGACATTTTGTTTATCTTGAGACAGGCTCTCTTTTTATCTTTCTGTCTTCCCCCTCCCCCCATCTCCCTCTTTGTCTCTGATTCTCCCTGCTTTTTTGTTGTTACCATGTCTGTGATTCTTTCTTATGCACGTACTTCCACCTGTTGTCTTCCCCTTTTTTTTTTTGGGTTGCCTCTTCAATAAATTTCATTCTTATTCTTCTCCTTCTTCATTGTTGTCAAACACTCAGAAACTCAATGTTGTCTGTCATATAAGTGAACATGCTTTGCGTTGCTGTTAAGTGCCTGACAAGTCAGGCCAGCTGAACCTGGCTTTGGTGTGGGAGAGAATGTTTCTCTTTAGTCTTTTCTGGAAAAAACAATCCCAGGGAACTGGACCAAGAAGGCAGAAGATAATGAAGAGGAAGGTGATGTGGAAAAGAGGTTCAAGGCAGAATTAAAGACAGGCACATAAAACTTAAAAGAGGGAAATCCTTGCACAGAATATTCAGAAAGTGGGGATGCTATGTATACTGAGCAGCCCCAGTATCTCTACGGGGAAGTTTCCTTATAAAAGAGACTAGTACACCACAGAGCAACCCCAAAGTGAGCAGAAGTAGAGATGAAAAACGTTGCCACTGATAAGAACCAGAAGAGGAAAAAAGGGAGAGCAGGGGGATGCTGTCCACGGCATTGTTCAGGCCTCCTGCCTGTGCTGAACTCTGACTCCACCAGTGGTTTTTATGTCCAGCACCAGTCTCTTTGAAGCAAACCCTCAGATCTATGAGCACCAGAGACACAAAGCACAGGTAGTTTTGTACCTGCTAAGCTTATTTTTTTCCACCCTCCATTGTCTTCTGTGATGTTCTAGTGGTGGCAAAGTAACAATTTATGCTCATCCCCCACAGGGTCAGAGTAAAGCGACTTCACATTGCCACCACACCATGTTTGTGTGTCCTAAGAAACCAGAGGTTGAACTCTGCCATCACACCTCCTGTCTGTGGACTTAACAGAGCCACCTTGACATTTTTGTGTGTCATCAAAAACAAGAGAGGTTAAACTCTGCCATCACACTTCCTGTCAGTGGACTTTACAATGCCACCTTGCCATTTTTGTGTGTCATTAGAAACCAGGGAGGTTAAATTGCACATCACACCTCATGTGGTTGGCATCATAAAATGGATGTTTAGGCTGACGCTGTGTCCAGGGTTGTTAGTGACTGTCGGATTCTTCAGTGCTGTGTGTAACTACTTGCTTCCAACTCCTGCCTGAAACAGAAAAGAGGGGTCCAGGCTTCAGGAAGAAGCTCTGTTGGAGTAATGACTCCTTGAATACTTTTGTATTAATGGAGTGTAAGTGGACCTGAACTCGCCGTTCTCTATCATCTTATTCCTTTTTTCTAAGAAGTTGGAATGCAGCTATCTAAATGGTGGGTGTGTGTGTGGGGGGGGGGGGGGGGGGGGATGTGGGAGTCGGACCAATGGCATACACAAAATCTCACCACTGGGGAACCTCAAAGCTTAAGCCCAGAAACAAACAAATAATTTTTTTTTTTAACTTGTCATCTTTTGGTGAGTTTTCTTTGCTATTTACTTTGATCACACCATCTTTTCTTTCTCTTTATGTTGTTGTTGTTGTTGTTGTTGCTATTTGTATTCTTTCTTTGTTCTTTTTATTCTTTCATCTTAGACAGTTGATCCTGTACACTTTTTATAGGAAAAACTATCATTATTCATGAATTAAAGTTTCTAACCTTGATGTCCTTTTTGACTGTAAAGAAAGATTGTTACAGCAAAGTATTAAACACGATAACATAAATAAGAAGAAACCCAACCACTATGTAATGCAATATGATTTAAATGACAAAAATTAGTTACTTTTATCCAAAGAGAAATACTTCCAATAGTTATTTTTTCAGTAGAAGAACAAATAAAAAATCACACTTTAGAAAATCAGAGCCAGAAAGAAAGTGTGAGAAAAAGTGGAAGAAGAGATACAGAACATGACAAAACATGTTTAAACAACTTCACAGTCTTTCCGACGTCAAGACATAAACCAGCATCAGTCTGATTCTCACGGGGCAGGGTCAAGCTGGCCTCAGAAGCTTACATGGCGTGACTCCGGCAACAACTTGACACTTAGCCCCTGTTTCATTGCCCGCCACGTTTTCCGGCATTGTTGTTGCTAAGCTGATCTTTACGCAGGGCTTTTTGTGTGTTGAGAGCAAGACCATAAGTTAGAATTCTAGAATGAGGGCAGAGGCAATATTGAGGGGAACCATGGTACTGCTGTCTAGCCACACTTTGCATAGAAATAAATCAGAAGAGAATTAATTTCACAAAGTTGATGCCCTCTTCATTTGGCTTGCTTAGTATTGCCTCAGAAAATAGCAGCTGCTTTAGCAGTATTGTCTCCTATTTGAGCTGGTTTATGCTTGGTGCTAAACGAAATATGAACGTATTTGTGTGAACCACAGTCATATCTGTCTCACCAACGTTTATTTGAGAACAGCACTAAGGTTATGATTTGTTTGTGGGACAGAGCTTAACGTGTCTGGAATGATGAAGTTCACAGGGATTTGTGTTAAAGTAAAGTTTGGGATGTTTATAAATGGTTAAATAAAAAATTACGGAGGAGTCGTCTACTTACTTGCACAGTCAAACTAGTCTTTTCTGATAATTCATAAAGAGACACACAGTTTACCCCGTGTCCACTAGTTATTTTATTTTCAGGAGATTTATTGGAAATGTCACTAACATAAAAGGTTTGATGTTTGCACTATTGTAACAGGAAAGTATTGCATTATATGTGGAAATGAGGGGAAGTGGAACACTTGTGCCAGCAACAAATACCTGTTTGTGAAGATTGGCGCTTCATTTAAGTTGTTTGTTATTGTCTTTAATGCATATATTGGTACAAAAGACAGGTTTGGCTTAAGTTTTCTAAGCAGGTTTCATTTAGTCCATAAAGCCTTAAAGCAAGGTTACCCCTGCACTTTTCATCCGCTGCATTATCAAGAAGAGTTCTTTTATATGTATATATGAGAAGTTCTTATATTGCTGTTGTTGTTGCTGCTGCTGTAGTTGTAGGTTTTTAGCTTAAGCACCCTGGGGGTCAGCCACACTGCCTTTGTCTGAGGGATTATTAAGTAGAAGTGTACAGTATCTGTACACTTATATCAGTATAGTGGTGTGTGTGAGTGAGCGAGTGAATGCGTGAGTGACTGATTTAGTGTGTGTGTGCGTGTGTGCATGCACGCATTTGTGTATATGTGTGTGTGCGTGCATGCGTGTGCGTGCGTGTGTGAGTGTGTGTGCATGTGTGTGTGTGTGAGTGAGAGAGAGTCTAAAAAGTGCTGCTTGTGATGTCATTTCAGATTTTCTTTGGCTGAATCTTCTTCCCCATTCCTTTCCTTTCCTCTGTCTCTCTCTCTCTTTTTTCTCTGTGCACGCGCACGCGCGCGCGTGTGTACGTGTGTATGTGTGTGCATGTGGGCGCGCACGCACACACACAAACACACACTCACAATGCACATTTCACTTAATTTTAAGTTTTAAATGACATTTTCCCATCTCACTTGCCAAATCCGAATGGCTTTCCCTGATTTTCGTCATTTGTTGTGAAAGAGCGAAAAATGCCAACAAGTAAAAAGAAACCGAAACAAACAAGAACACAAATTTCGAAACACCCCATCCCTCCTCCTGTGTAGCCAACTACCACTCCCCTTCCCCAGCAAAGCAAAACAGCAACAAAACCAACAAAAAGAAAACCAAGAAACAACCCCCCCCCCCCTACCCCCAAAAAACAAAAAAAAGTACACAGTCATACTTTAGAGAGTATTCTGGATTCAAAACAAGATTCTGGGATCAACACATCTCCACTCAGACCATCTATGCACTAACTGAACTTTTTAACAAACTCTTGTACACACAACTCGCTTCTCTTTCGCTGGCACTAAACCCCAAATCAAAAATCATCCCGAAGTCGGAATGCATCTACCTTCATGGTGGGCAAAAAAGCCATGGCATGCCCAACATCTGACCATTTGTCAGTTCTAGTCGGGGAAAGAAACAAAAAAAAAATCCAAAGTTTGCTAAAAGACTCATGGCAGACGTCCTTTCACAGCCACTAAGGTTCACCATGTTGTTTCGGTTTGGAATTTTTTAAAAACTATTTTTTTTGTGTGCTTTACCCACTGTCTGCGACGCGGCTGTAATGGCGGAAAGAGCGAAGATTTATACTCATCCCGCCAAGGAGACGGAACAAAAGTGGACCTGAGAGCACTGCCTAAACATTTTTGTACATCGTTAGAAGGCGCGGGGTTAAATCATGCCTTTCGCTCCTCTAATTCAGGGCTCCTGTTCATGACATAATAAATTGGAGTTTGGGCGGATGGAGTGTCAGGGGGTGTTGGGCCCTAGGCTTCTTTAGTGGTGTGCCTGGGCCGGCTGGCAATTCCTGGTTAATGCCGCCAGTGGTGAATCAGGCTTTAGGGAGAGCGGGCCAGACAGCAGATTGCTCCTAGCTCTTTCTCTCGTTTTTGTGGCGGTTAAATGGTCTTGTTTTGTTCGGGATTTTTTTTCTTTGGAGTTTTTTGTTTCTTCTTTCTCATAAGTTTTTGTTTGTTGTTTTTCTACGTTGGTTTTTATTGTAGGTTTTTTGGTTGTTGTTGTTGTTGATGTTGGTGGTGGTGGTGGTGGTGATGTTATTGTTACTTTCGTCGTCATCGTCTTCGTAGTCATTGTTGTTCTTGTTCCTGTTATTGTTGTTGTCGTCATTGTCGTTGTCATTGTCTTTGTTGTTGTTGTTGTTGCTCCTTTTCTTCTTCTTCTTCTTCTTCTTCTTCTTCTTCTTCTTCTTCTTCTTCTTCTTCTTCTTCTTCTTCTTCTTCTTCTTCTTCTTCTTCTTCTATGCATCCTTTTCTGTTTCTTCTTCTTTACGTCTTCTTATGTTCAATCGTATTCTCTCATTTTTCACTCTGCTATTTAAAGTCCTGTTCTTTTTGCGTATTTACTTGTATGTGTATGAATGACTTGTCAAAAGCATGCAAACAAAAATACTGGTTATTACAGAACTGAAGATTGTTTTTTGAAGACTTGATTCTGTTTTGTTCAATTCATTTCTGTCAACTGGTAATGACTAAATTGGTTGTCACTATGGCTTTATTTTGACCAAAGTGAAATTAAAAACAACGCAAAGTCAGAAACGATAAAACCTCTTACATAATCATGCACTAAGGATACATTAATGAATTAAAGTCTGTGCAAATCGTATTTTAATCATTCTGTTTGAGGAAATTTACAATTTCATGCAAAGGCTGGTTTGAAACTAGTCGTCAATCAGGAAATTTATGAAATAAAAAAGAAGAAGGAAACTTTGCAAAATGAAATAAAACCTCTGACGTATAATGTAGCGTTGACCTAATTCTAATCAGCTTGAGAAAGTTGGCATCATATGTGTTTTGTAAGGCATTAGCAACAACTTGGCATTTGCTGTGTGTTTAATTGCCAGCCATATATTTTCCTCTAGTTCCTTTTAAACCAACTTTAAGCTGTGTTTTAAGGCTGAGGCCATAGCTCTAGGCTTCAAAAAGAACACAGGCAATTTATAAGCGTGGTGTAGACCCACTAACACTTTAGTTTTGCCCAACTTTTCATTGAAATGATTCAGCTCTGACAGATTTCAACCAAAGTTATGGTTAAACCACCCAGCCAAAACATGTCTTACTTGAAGTGAAGACTGAGCTTGCTAAGTTTGTCAGCAGTCCACAGAAATAGTGTCATTCAACAATGATGACGTGGTCATAGAGGGAAGTACTTGTGACCAAGGTCAGGGTTTGACTTGTCAAACTCAAAGGGAAAAACAAGGCATGAAGAAAGCCAAAAAACCATCAGCTTTACCTCAACACAACAAATTCCTAGCCACAAAAGCAGGGCATAAATCTAATAGTGTTGCATATTGTAGTTTAAAGCAAGCACACACATGAAAAGAAAGAGAAAAATGTCAAAAAGAAGAAGAATGCAAAGAAGAAGAATGCAGAAAAGACGAAGAATGCAAAGAAGAATGGAAAGAAAAAGATGAGGAAGAATGCAAAGAATGCAAAAAAGAAGAAGACGAAGAAGAATGCAAAGAAAAGGAAGAATGCAAAGAAGAATTCAAAGAAAAATGCAAGAAGAATGCAAAGAAGGAGGAAGAGGAGGAGGGGGAGGAGGATGAGAATGAGGAGGAGGAGGAGAAGAAGAAGACTGCTTGCACTAAGACACTACTAGGTAACCAGATGGAGACCATGATAGAGGAAGGGCAAAACAGAGCCTGGGGACAAAGGCAGGTGCTGAGGAGGAGATGCCAGGGTGAGGTGTTGCATGCCTACTGCAGGAAAACCTGTTGACTGACTGACTTGTGACTTCAGCAGCTTCCCTTCTTCCTGGACCCCTGTTCATCACATGAGCTGGGTGAGGAAGACAACATGTACACATACTAAAGGGAGAGAACATGTACACATACTAAAGGAAGAGAACATGTACACATACTAAAGGAAGAGAACATGTACACATACTAAAGGAAGAGAACATGTACACATACTAAAGGAAGAGAACATGTACACATACTAAAGGGAGAGAACATGTACACATACTAAAGGGAGAGAACATGTACACATACTAAAGGGAGAGAACATGTACACATACTAAAGGGAGAGAACATGTATACATACTAAAGGGAGAGAACATGTACACATACTATAGGGAGATATTATAATATACATACACTAAAGGAAGAGATTACAAATACTAAAGGGAGAGAACATGTACACACACTAAAGGAAGACAACATGTACACATACTAAAGGGAGAGAACATGTACATACACTAAAGGAAGACAACATGTACACATACTAAAGGGAGAGAACATGTACACATACTAAATGGAGAGAACATGTACATACACTAAAGGAAGACATGTACACATACTAAAGGAAGACATCATGTACACATACTAAAGGAAGAGAACATGTACACATACTAATGGGAGAGAACATGTACACACACTTAAGGAAGAGAACATGTACACACACTAAAGGAAGACATCATGTACACATACTAAAAGAAGACATCATGTACACATACAAAAGGAAGACATCATGTACACATACAAAAGGAAGACATCATGTACACATACTAAAGGGAGAGAACATGTACACATACTAAAGGAAGACATCATGTACACATACAAAAGGAAGAGAACATGTACACATACTAATGGGAGAGAACATGTACACACACTTAAGGAAGAGAACATGTACACACACTTAAGGAAGAGAACATGTACACACACTTAAGGAAGAGAACATGTACACACACTTAAGGAAGAGAACATGTACACATACAAAAGGAAGACATCATGTACACACACTAAAGGAAGAGAACATGTACACATACAAAAGGAAGAGAACATGTACACATACTAAAGGAAGAGAACATGTACACACACTTAAGGAAGAGAACATGTACACATACAAAAGGAAGACATCATGTACACATACTAAAAGAAGACATCATGTACACATACTAAAGGAAGACATCATGTACACATACTAAAGGAAGAGAACATGTACACATACTAAAGGAAGACATGTACACATACTAAAAGAAGAGAACATGTACACACATTAAAGGAACGTGTAGCTCACACCCTTGGCAGACTGTAAGCCCAAAGGCCTTGACTTGGAAAGTGTCATGTCTTGATAAAATCCCTGATTTTCAAAAATGACATTAGCATACTCTTAAGTTGCCCTAATAATGACGCGCGCGCGCGCACGCGCGTGTGTGTATGTGTGTGTGTGTGGAAGGGGGGGGGGGGGGTTGACCATCAGTCCTTGCTTTTCCTTCACAAGAACATGCCAGAAGATGATGGACTGTTGAAAGCAGACTTGTGAAGATAAAATACACGTGCCTGGGGTGTCTGACATTATGAGATCCCAGAGTTTGTCCTAGGAAGACTGGAGTGAGACATAATATCAGTCCTTAACTAACAGTCAGCATGGGTCAGTGAATCAGGATAATGCCATGGATGCCTTTTTCTTTCTTCTCTCTGGCATTGTCTTCAAAATGATCTCATTCCTTAATTCACGTTTTTCTGTAGTTTACCTGGAGAGTCCTTGTCTCACTTAAAAAAATATTATAAGTAAATAGTGCAGTGCTTTTTAAAAATTGAAAATAAAGTTAAAAAATAGTTTATGTGTGTTCATGCCAAGCAAATTTTATAGGCGTACACACACACACACACACATGCCCCCACCCGTGTGTGTGCATACACGCATGTACCCACGTATGCACCCACACACCATGAACGCTCACACATTTAAAAAATAGAGACGCAAATGACAAAAAAAAAGTAGAGAGAGAGAGAGAGGGATAGTGAGAGAGAGAGAGAGAGAGAGAGAGAGAGAGAGTGAGAGAGAGAGAGAGTGAGAGAGAGAGAGTGAGAGAGAGATATCAAATTAATCTGGTTTGTATGTAAGGAGACATAAATTGGGTTTATGTATCATGTGGCACCTTCAGATCTCCGAATAAATTCCACCCACAAGGTTAAGGTCTTCCCTTACTCTTGCCTCGCCTTTCTCTCCATGCTCATCAGGCTTTTTTAAATAGTAGCTATACCTAAACTCCCAGGAGCAACATGAACACATGACTTAAAAAGAGTATACTACCCTTGGTGCCGAAGCTGCACCCCTTAGGCAGTGGGGGAGAGTCATTTCGTGTCACCATCAGTTAGTCTCACTCCTGCCTTTTTAGGACCAGCCCAGGGTCGTGCCAAGGTCGGCAGACGAGGATGGGAGGTTGCCTGAACAAAAAGCTGGGGACCAAATTACCGAACTGAGGAAAGTGTGCGGTCAGGGTCTGGGTTTCTTGACAAGTTCACAGCCCTTGGGTGGTAGGGAGCTGGAGAGTTTATGGTCATCCAATCTGCAGTGGGGGAAATGCGTAGAGTGAAGCACACCTCCGATACCAACACAGCAGTTCACTGTCCCTTTTTCCTGTACTGCTGAAGGAGAAAGGGGGGGGGGGGGGGGGGGGGGGAGGGGGTGGTGGTGGCACTCACAGCTGAACGTTTCATGCAGCAGATAAGGCTTCAAAGAATTACATTGCTAGAAAGATGCCATGGACGTGACCTGAAGTCATCAACTCCAGAGACTGTTACCATGCTGCAAGAACTTACTTCATGTCTGGATTCCATGGCTTAAAACATCTTTTTTATGTGCTACTTTTTCAGCAATGATTTCCTTCATAAGACATGTTGTTTTTCTGGTTAAATATCAAAGTTTTTGAAAGGTGTGGCTGTGATCACCAAAAAAATAGCTACTTGATTTCCTTCTGACTGGGTATGCCTGTCAAGTGTTGCGTTAGGCAGAAATTGCGTCAATGTTATGTGTATTTAGATAAATAGACAGACAGACAGACAAATATATAGATAGATAGATAGATAGACAAACGTTATGACAAACACATTGATAGCTAGATAGACAGACAAACATTATGACAAACCCATTGAGGGAGTTGATATTCCTTCTTCCAATGGTCTGAACGAAGCCACAATCTCCCTTAGACCCCCCCCCCCTCCCCTAACCAGCACTAAAGACTAGCACACCTACACCAATAAACAACGTGGCAGCCTTAACCAGCCTTGATACACTGCCAGTTCAAAATCCCATTTTATGATGTCATGAACAAAGGCAGCAACAACAGAAGGAATGATGGTGGGATCCCCGGCCCCTCTCTCCCAGACCCTCATGATGTAAGGCATGGCAGGGGGACACTGACCAGTCCCATTCCCACCGACTCTGGGTAGGATGAGCATACATCGTTACTTGGCTGCCATGAAAGCAAGCCAGCAGACAATGGGTGATAAACAGTGAGTTTAGCGGCAACAAAAGTACATGTGCTGACGCTCATAGATCTTAGGGCTACCTCTTATGAGACACAGAGTGAAATTTAAAACCAGAATATTGCTAAAAGATAAGCATAAACCAGATAGAAATGGTAGTACTCAGGCAATATTCCAACTTCTTTAGTATTGCTTCTTTGTTCTTTTTTTAATTTTTATAATTTTGTGTAATTTGCTCAAACTGAATTTTTTCTTAAGAAGTGAACAAAAAGCAAAAAGCACCCCATCCAGAAAGGAAGGGAAAACCCACCCCCCTAAACCACCCAACAACATTAAAACAAGAAAAACCAAACCCGTCCACTAAAAGCAACAATCCCCAACTAAAACCATGAAAACATGAAGACATGAAATACATTGCTAGATACGAAGCATTATTTTCAGTCAAAGAAAATGTTTTACTTTTCACAAGACTGCTCTGTTTGGGTATACGTAGCTTAAAAAGTGTGTATGCACAGATGGACCCCTCTCTCTCCCTGGAGTGTGCAGGTGTGCACAGTGTGTGTGTGTGTGTGTGTGTGTGTGTGTGTGTTGTACAGTATTATCCTGCTTGTGACAACTTGACATACAGCCTCTGTTTCTATGCCAGTTATTTATTTATCTCCTCTTACACTGCAAGGCTGACCTGATACCATAAGGTTTTTGTGTTTTGAGCGTAGAGCTAGAAACTAACAACGCCAGGAGGAAAGCAGGAAAGAGATATATTATGTGACACCCACCCACCAGTGCTGAAACCAAGCCATGATTTGCACAGTGATCAGGAAGGAGGTAATTCCGCCAGATGTATTCCTTGTCCTGTTTTCTACCTCATCGTTGGGGTGTTCCTGCCCTGCTGTTGCCGCATCATCCATTCTGACCTAGGCACCACAGCCTTGAACAGGATTGTCACAGTTCAGTGTACCCCATGGGCCAGGAGTTGACTGGGCTGCTTTTCAGGATTAGGATGCCATGGGGTTCCTGCCCAGAAAAAAAATCCCTTCACAACAGCTGGGTCACATTGTTTATATTTCATTGTATTGTATACCCCAAGAGAAGCACCGCCCATTAATTTTTCTTCTTTCCTGTCTGTATGTGTATTTTTTTCCTTATCAGAGTGGCTTTATCCCACAGAATTTTGCCAGGGACAACTGTCTTGATGCTGTGGGGTCTTTTACGTGCGCTAAATGCGTTTTACACATGGGACCTCGGTTAATCGTTCCATCCAATAGACTAGCACCCAGACCGCCACTCACGGTCTAGTGGATGGTGGAAAAGTTTCAAGCACAAACTGGGATCGAACTACCATACTCTTTGAACCCAGACTTTCCGCTTTGTAGGCAGGTGCCTGACCTCTAAGCCACCAATCAACCATCACTGGTAGTGGTCAGTAATACCTGCTCTGATCCAACACCGCCTGCTGAACCTCCTACTCAAAGCTGCGGATGCCTACCCGTAGGGGCAACCACCATAATTCCTTGCAAAACGTTCTCCCGTGTATCTCTCCAATCCCCAAAGGTCCTTTTGAAGAGACTATAAACTGAGGTCCTGTCTGCCAGAACATCCTGCACATCTGGTAATACCTGCTCTGCCCTTCGTTAAGAGTATGTCCTTGTGTTCTGGTGGGAATGGATGATAAAATTTTCAAAACTGCAAGCATACCGGAGCTGGATCAAAAATGTACCCGAGCACTTCTTCCATTGACCTCGAAATAAAAGAATACAAAAGGGGTGACACAAACTCACATGTACAAAGGTTGTATGAGAAACCCCAAAAGATGCTACTTCGAGACCAGTGCAGTTGGTGGCAAGTTTCTGGTAGCCCATGGTGATGTTGATGTGACAACATGATGGAGGTAGGACAACTTTGAGAGCGCTTGACAGGCCTGTTCTCCTCACTTCCTGTCATAGCACATTCTGCGGTCAGCAAGGCCTCTTTAAATTAAGGATGCTTACACTGGTGTTGATCTGAATCTCAATCTGCATGGCCATCCTGGCTCCAGAACCACACACAGCATGACACTTGTAGATAATTTGACACTTACACTTTGTTTACTTGTTTAATATTTACATCTTCCTTGTTGCTGCTATGATGACGTAAACCACAGCAGCGCCTGGGCTTTATCACAGTTCGTGATTAAACCATTGACGATGGGGGCAACAGCAAGGTGAGAGGCTGTATGACCAGTGGCTTTTCCACTCGAAAATTCCACTTTACAGCTTAGTCTTTAGTGATCGACTATGACTCTCTGACTAGGAGGCTTGACTCGCACAGTCCTTATGTGCTGCAGCCCTGGGGGCTGGTTGGCCTTTGGAGAACATCTCCAACGCTGACTGTCCTTATGCCCACTTGGCCGAGAGAGTGGGGATGTACTGTGGGCAAGGCATCTCCACTATAATCACATTTCTGCCCAGTTTCCAAAACAGCAGCTGCCTCCTCTGCTGTTTTGGAGGTCATTGTCGGACACGACGGACAAAACATACAGACTGATGCCAAACAAAGAGCGCTCCATGAAGACATTGGGGAGGAAAGACAGGTGACAGTGACCATTGGTGCTGAAATCTAGACACCCTTTGCCTAGATGTAAACCAGAAGGGGTGTCATTCCACCAGATTTATGGCGAACTGGTCTGACAAGGTTTCCGTGGATCTCAAAAGGTTGTTACCTATCTCAGCTAGCTGTGGCATCTGCGGTAGAAGGTTTATGTATTGCTTCTTTGTTCTTTTTTTAATTTTTATAATTTTGTGTAATTTGCTCAAACTGAATTTTTTCTTAAGAAGTGAACAAAAAGCAAAAAGCACCCCATCCAGAAAGGAAGGGAAAACCCACCCCCTAAACCACCCAACAACATTAAAACAAGAAAAACCAAACCCGTCCACTAAAAGCAACAATCCCCAACTAAAACCATGAAAACATGAAGACATGAAATACATTGCTAGATACGAAGCATTATTTTCAGTCAAAGAAAATGTTTTACTTTTCACAAGACTGCTCTGTTTGGGTATACGTAGCTTAAAAAGTGTGTATGCACAGATGGACCCCTCTCTCTCCCTGGAGTGTGCAGGTGTGCACAGTGTGTGTGTGTGTGTGTGTGTGTGTGTTGTACAGTATTATCCTGCTTGTGACAACTTGACATACAGCCTCTGTTTCTATGCCAGTTATTTATTTATCTCCTCTTACACTGCAAGGCTGACCTGATACCATAAGGTTTTTGTGTTTTGAGCGTAGAGCTAGAAACTAACAACGCCAGGAGGAAAGCAGGAAAGAGATATATCATGTGACACCCACACACCATGCTGAAACCACGCCATGATTTGCACAGTGATCAGGAAGGAGGTAATTCCGCCAGATGTATTCCTTGTCCTGTTTTCTACCTCATCGTTGGGGTGTTCCTGCCCTGCTGTTGCCGCATCATCCATTCTGACCTAGGCAGCACAGCCGTGAACAGGATTGTCACAGTTCAGTGTACCCCATGGGCCAGGAGTTGACTGGGCTGCTTTTCAGGATTAGGATGCCATGGGGTTCCTGCCCAGAAAAAAAATCCCTTCACAACAGCTGGGTCACATTGTTTATATTTCATTGTATTGTATACCCCAAGAGAAGCACCGCCCATTAATTTTTCTTCTTTTCCTGTCTGTATGTGTATTTTTTTCCTTATCAGAGTGGCTTTATCCCACAGAATTTTGCCAGGGACAACTGTCTTGATGCTGTGGGGTCTTTTACGTGCGCTAAATGCGTTTTACACATGGGACCTCGGTTAGTCGTTCCATCCAATAGACTAGCACCCAGACCGCCACTCACGGTCTAGTGGATGGTGGAAAAGTTTCAAGCACAAACTGGGATCGAACTACCATACTCTTTGAACCTAGACTTTCCGCTTTCTAGGCAGGTGCCTGACCTCTAAGCCACCAATCAACCATCACTGGTAGTGGTCAGTAATACCTGCTCTGATCCAACACCGCCTGCTGAACCTCCTACTCAAAGCTGCGGATGCCTACCCGTAGAGGCAACCACCATAATTCCTTGCAAAACGTTCTCCCGCGTATCTCTCCAATCCTCAAAGGTCCTTTTGAAGAGACTATACACTGAGGTCCTGTCTGCCAGAACATCCTGCACATCTGGTAGTACCTGCTCTGCCCTTTGTAAAGAGTATGTCCTTGTGTGCCGGTGGGAACGGATGATAAAATTTACAAAACTGCAAGCATACCGGAACTGGATCAAAAATATACGCGAGCGCTTCTTCCAGTGTCCTCCAAATAAAAGAATACAAAAGGGGTGACCCAAACTCACATGTACAAAGATTGTATGAGAAACCCCAAAAGATGTTACTTCGAGACCAGTGCAGTTGGTGGCAAGTTTCTGGTAGCCCATGGTGATGTTGATGTGACAACATGATGGAGGTAGGACAGCTTTGAGAGCGCTTGACAGGCCTGTTCTCCTCACTTCCTGTCATAGCACATTCTGCGGTCAGCAAGGCCTCTTTAAATTAAGGATGCTTAAACTAGTGTTGATCTGAATCTCAATGTGCATGGCCATCCGGGCTCCAGAACCACACACATCATGACACTTGTAGATAATTTGACACTTACACTTTGTTTACTTGTTTAATATTTACATCTTCCTTGTTGCTGCTATGATGACGTAAACCACAGCAGCGTCTGGGCTTTATCACAGTTCGTGATTAAACCATTGACGCTGGGGGCAACAGCAAGGTGAGAGGCTGTATGACCAGTGGCTTTCCCACTCATGGAATTCCACTTTACAGCTTAGTCTTTAGTGATCGACTATGACTCTCTGACTAGGAGGCTTGACTCGCACAGTCCTTATGTGCTGCAGCCCTGGGGGCTGGTTGGCCTTTGAAGAGCATCTCCAACGCTGACTGTCCTTATGCCCACTTGGCCGAGAGAGTGGGGATGTGCTGTGGGCAAAGGCATCTCCACTATAATCAAATTTCTGCCCAGTTTCCAAAACAGCAGCTGCCTCCTCTGCTGTTTTGGAGGTCATCGTCGGACACGACGGACAAAACATACAGACTGATGCCAAACAAAGAGCGCTCCATGAAGACATTGGGGAGGAAAGACAGGTGACAGTGACCATTGGTGCTGAAATCTAGACACCCTTTGCCTAGATGTAAATCAGAAGGGGTGTCATTCCACCAGATTTATGGCGAACTGGTCTGACAAGGTTTCCATGGATCTCATAAGGGTGAAACCTATCTCAGCTATCTGTGGCATCTGCGGTAGAAGGTTTATGTCATGCTGCTTAACAAGATGGGAAAGCTGTGGTGTGAATGCCAGGGCTGTCCTGATGACATTTCCCTTCATCAACTCTTATGTGAGGTACTTCTGCCAGTCCATTTGCAGGACAGGACCGAGTTATCTGCCCTTCTGCAGGTCCTGATGTGGCAGGCTTTAAAGGGGAGGGCAGAAGGAAGATTTATGGAAAAGACAACTCAGAGTTTTTATGTTACCAGCAAGGACCCTGCCTCTGCCCCCTTTTGTGCCATGAAACCATCAGTGTCTAAGAAAACTCATAACAGAGTGTGGATGAGTCTCCTGTGTCCCCCCTACCCCCCCCCCACCCTTACTTATTGCCTGGGCATTTTAGGGGTCTGGTGTGACTAGACTGAGCTGTAAACTTAAAAGGTTTCATAAGTGTTTCTTGGCGACTTCACAATGTTGTGCTGGGTAAGAGTTTCACTTAAACTTAAAATTTTTTTTTTTACGATATATGAATGTAAAACTAGCTGTCACTCTTAACGTAATGTCCTCCCAAACATGTCTTATTATGCTAATTGTTCAGTAGTTTGTAATGTCAGCTGTTGGATAGAAGTAAAAATTTCATGACAATAAATTTGATTAACTTATACTCTTTTGAGATGAACAAATTTACAAACTACAAGAATGTACTGAAAATATTACGTGCATGTATAGAAGTAATCCTCAATGTTCCATACTCAGTATGAGGAAAACTGAATAAAAAAGACACTTTAAAATTCAGCCTAAAGACTTATTTATTTCAAACCTAAGATTTTTCCTCCTGTTTCATATCAGAACTATCCCACCTTCACTAACCCATGTCCTATCACCCTGCTAAAGTATACGACCTGTGTGTGTGTATGTGTGCTATTGAAAAACATTTGACTATTGAAATTTTATTTAATAGATTTTGGTCTGCAGCGCACCATGTTTATAATACTTTTGTTTAAACTTTTTGATTGTTTGTCACTGGTTGCATGACTTTGAAATTGATTGAATCATGCGCTTTGTTTTTGTCTTTGCAATATATAGCGCTATATAATTCCTTATTATTAATTATCACTCATCACATCATCCATTTTTTATTATTTATTTTTTATTAAATTATTTTTAAATTTTTATATTATTTTTATTATTATTATTTTTAAAATATTATTATTATTATTTTTTTAATTATTATTATTTTATTATTATTATCATTATCATTCATATTATTATTATTATTATTTTTAATTATTATTTTATTTTTATTTTTAATTATTATTATTTTATTTTATATTATTATTTTTAATTATTATTATTTTTATTATTTTTTAAAATATTAAAATTTTTTTATTTTTATCATACCACATAAATTATCAATACTATTATTACATCATCATTATTATTATTATTGTTATTCTTCTTCTTCTTATTATTATAAGCTGACCATGAAAAGCCCTGACTGCAGAGAGTCTGCCTGATCGAAGGTGAAATGGAATAGTCCCCCTGTTGCTGCTGTAAGTTCACAAATAGAGCTCTAAGAACAAGCTGTTCACTTAAGTATTTTTCAGTTTCATCAGGATTTAACACGCAGAGAGATAGAGATTGATTGATTGATTGAATTTTATTTTCAGAAGGTGAAGGAATAAGCATGACAGTTGCGTTATTACATCCAGCCTTCTATAACATTACAACTAGTGAACGCGAATTGATAATAAGAAAATTGCAAAAATCCACAAGCTTACTTCTGTAATAATCAATGAAACATAATACTTAGTAACTGTGAGGAGATATATGTATATATATAATGTATATTAATTAACTACAAACATACATATAAAACATATATCTCCTCACATTACTAAGATTATGTTTCAAATATCATATGGAAGAGAGGAGAAGAAGAGAGAAGAGAAGAGAGAGAGGAGAGAGAGAGAGAGGAAGAGAGAGAGAGAGAGAAGAGATTTTCAGAAGGAAAGGATAGAATATTGCCAAAAGATAGATTGAATTCTGGCATGTAATGTTACAGTTAAAGATATATAAGACATACAATCAATTGAGGTGGGTGAAAAATATAAAGATTCCTTAAAACAAAAGTATATTTAATTTTCAGAAGTAAATCTCCCTACCCCCTCCCCCCCCCCCCCTCCCCCGGCCCAATCTTTTCACTAATGTTTTTTCCACCGGCTTAAAGGTGTTTAAACAACACCTGCAGTCAAATTAAGCACTGATAAAAGAACATCTCACATAATCATAAATCAATTGTTATTTAATAGATATATTATAAATGTATACATGTGATATAACAATTGAAAACGAAAAACCGAGGGGCTTCATCGAAGTATTAGATAACTAATCTTTTGTTTGTAAATATTATTTTAATTCAGTCATATTATATTTATTCAAAAAAAGGGTACTTAGGGGGAGAGAGAGAGAGAAGAGAGAGAGAGAGAGAGAGAGAAGAGAAGAGAGAGAGAGAAGAAAAAAGAGAGAGGGAGGGTTTTAAATTTTTTTGATGATAAATGTTCTTGAATTCATTTTTTTAAGGAAATGGGAAAAGGGAATTTCTGGTAAAAATTTAATAGGGGTTCCCCCCTGAATAATTAAAGGCTTGTTTTAACAAACCTATTCGGGGTTTGTAAGCAAGTTTGTGATATGGTTTTTTGTCATTAAAATGGAAATAATTTAGTAAAGGGAAAAGAAACCATCCGACAAAATTTGAATGCCTTTTTCATATCTTAGTTTTTATTTCATGGCAGAAAACAGAAAATTTTTAACTCTGGATTAGAGACGATGACTTTTAAAAAGGGATTTTAGCGCTAGGTGGGAACTTTGAGGGAAGAAAAGAAAAAGGGAAGAAAAGAAAGGAAGGGGGGAAAAAAAAAAAAAAAAAAGGAAAAAAAAGGGGAAAAACCAAACTTAATAAGTCATAAAGATAAACATCTACACATTGTCAAATGGTACACATACTTGTTATACATAATTATAAGATATTGAAATAGGGCACTCATTAAAACTTAAGTACAGAGGCAAGTCCAATAAAGTATTGAAAATATAAAAATATGAATCCTTCATCAGGATATACTATGACTATAAGCAGGACGATAAAAGGTGAGAGAGAGACAGAGACAGAGAGACAGAGAGTGTGTGTGTGTATTTCAGAGATAATATCCAATATATAAATCCCAAAACAGTATGCCATCCCATCAACACTCATTTTAGATTATACTCGTTTCAAATTATATGTCATGATAAAAATAAATTTAATACCCATACATCCACACAATAAAAACAAGAAACAAACCAAGAAGAAATTTAAAACTATACAGTCGTTGAGGGAGAGAATATGAGTGGGTGAGTGGGTGAGTGAGTGAGTGTGTGTGTGTGTGTGTGTGTGTGTGTGTGTGTGTGTGTGTGTGTGTGTGTGTGTTTGTTTGAGCGTGTGTGTGGGGGTGTGGGGTGGGGTGGGGGTGTTTCAGGGATAATACTAAATATGTAATACTCACATAGCACACGATCAACACAAACACTTTTTAATTATGCTCCTGCAAATTGAATGTCATGGTAATAAAATAAGTGCAATACCCATACACTCACATAATAAAGAGGGGGAAAAGCTAATAAAGTCATAAAAAGAACATCTACACATTGTAAGTAATAGAAACAAAATATTTTTTTTCCAGGATAATGAATAAGTATTCATGTTCTTTTTTACATCCAGTCCCCGCCCATGGGGTCACATTTAAAAATGCACTCAGTACTCATACTTTCAAGCAGAAGAAGCAAAGGAAAAAAACTTTTTTTAAAGAAAAAGAGAGAAGAAGAAAAAAACAAACAAACATACAAACAAACAAACAACCCCAGACGAGCAAAAGACAAAAACATACCCCCAGAACCCCCCCCCCCCCCCCACCACCACCACAAAAAAAGACAACAACAACAACAACCAAAAAGCAGACAAAAACACCCTTCCAAATAAACAAACAAAAAACAAGAAAAAACAACAACAACAAACAAACAAATGAAAAAAAACACCATAAGACACAAAAAAACCAACCAACCAACCAAACAAACAAACAAAAACAAAAACAGAGAGAGAGAGAGAGAGAGAGAGAGAGAGAGAGAGAGGTAGAGAGACACCAATAGCTACTTTGGTACACAATATGTGAGTAAACATGAAGCATAGTACCTAATATGATTGATTTACACCTACATCTTTGTGTGTTGCACTGATGTACACATTTCATAACAGGTTGTATTTCGATTTACTGAGAAGAAGAAACAGAATAAGGAGAAGGTCAATTGAAAACGTGAAAAGGAAACAGAAGTAGTCTGGGAAGGAGGTAAAGGAAGAAAAACAAAGAAAGTCACATTGTGTGTGTGTGTGTGTGTGTGTGTGTGTGTGTGTGTGTGTGTTCGATTTGTGAGTGTATGTGTGTGTGTGTGTGTTAAAAATAACAGCTTGAACAGCATGTAGACAGACTAGTTAGCTAGCTAGTTATTACTCATCCAGCACAGGGTGCTAGTGAAGCCACAATCAACCCCAAAGATCCAGAGTTTTAACAACCCTGGACACTCTCACTGTCTGTCTGGACACATTTTTTCTCTGCACCATGTCACCAACAGGGCCCTGACTGCAGCAAGGCTAATGACAGAAGTTAATTCCCTTCTTCCCTTTCCACTGCTAATGAGGCAGAAAAGAAAATGGCGATGTGGCGCGCTCCAATCTGTTTCACACTGAATGTGGGCAGGATGAGCATAAATCGTTGCTTTGCCGCCATTAAAAGTAACTCCACAGGCAGTAGGCCTATGTGGTTAGGGAAAGGGAAGCGTAGAAGTGGTGGTGGACAGAGATGTACTTTGTGTCTCTGATGTTGACACACACACACACATACACACACACACACACACACATACACACACACACACACACACACACACACACACACACACACACACACACAGAGGACATAAATAACATGTTTTTGTTTAGCGCAAGAAAAGAACAAAGGTAGTGTTGTGGAGACCTCAGCAACACCTCGGGGTTATTGCTCTGTTGTTCTCTTTTGATTTGTGTTGTTTCTGGCTGGTGTGCTTGGAAAAGCTAACAGTCTTCAATTCGGCAAGTGTAAAAGGAGAACGAAAAGTATGGATCTGCAATGTCTATCACTGCTGGTGTTGGGTTGGGTGGGTGTACATGCACATGAGTATATAATAATTATACTCGTGGGTGTCTATTCTGTGACTTTTTCGTTGTATTTCTTTCTTGTTTAATGCGAATATAGATGGAAAAGATTGATATTTTTCTCTTTATTATTGTTATTGTTACTGCTGACATTTTGATACATAAACTGGTTTTGAATCTTCTCTCAGGTTTATTTTTTCACAGCCTGACAGCCAAAGTACTGCCTCTGTGAATGAGCCACATGCCATAAACATTTTGGCTTCTGATGAAAATTTTTTAATAAACAATGAGAGACTGCTATGCTGACAAGGTGTACAGAATTATAGAGGACCATGAGAGAGAGAGAGAGAGAGAGAGAGAGAGAGAGAGAGAGAGAGAGAGAGAGAGAGAGAGAGAGAGAGACATACAGACTGACAGAGACTGGAAAATAGAGACAGAGATTCAAGTAAGCACACAAACAAGAGAAAAAAAACATCCACAGAGAGAGAGAGAGAGAGAGAGAGAGAGAGAGAGAGAGAGAGAGAGAGAGAGAGAGAGAGAGAGAAGAGAGAGAGAGAGAGAGAGGCAGGTAGACGGACAGACTGACAGACAGACATACAGACAGACCAAAAACTAAAAAAAACGACACACAAACAGAAAGAAAGACAGGCTAATGACGCTGCCACATAAATTAGCATTGACCTGAATCTTCAACCTGAAGGGCTGGCCAAGTTAGCTCTGGAAGCTTACACAGTGTGACACTAGCAACAACTTGACATTTACCCTCTGTTTAATTGCCAGCCATCTATCTCCTTCTTCTTCGTGTTAAGCTGACCTAATTCCCCCCGGCTTTTGTGTGTTGAGCATGGAGCCGTAACTCACAGCTCTAGCACAGAGCTCCGGGAAGAAGGCCACGAGGAAATGGATGGATGTGACACACACCCACTGGTGCTGAAACCAAGCCCCGTTTTGCATAGACCTACGTACCTCAGAGGAGAGGCAGTTCCATCAGATTTATGGCCAACTCAATTGGCAATGTTTGTGTGTGTGTGTTGGCTTCAGAAAGGTGTCACCTGGTTTTGCTACTGGTCTCTCCTGTAGTGGAAAGTTCATGTCATGATGGTAAAATGAGATATGAAAGCAGTAGTGAGTGAATCATAGGGCTGTATTGATCACAACATTTATATTCCTCAACACTTATGTAGAAGACTTTTGGCACTCCAGTAACAAGAAATGGTAACTGCTCTTCTACAGGATCTGATTCCTTCCTTGCAATTCATTCTTCACCCATCCCGTAGTCCGTTGGACAGTGGGGGCACCAATGAAGATTTTGCCACCAGCTTTCTCTGCTCCCTGAGCTCCTCTGCTTTCCGAAGCAAATCGTTCCACTCATGGGCACTCCACTCTCTGATGTTGTCTTCCATCGTTTTCTCTGTCTGCCTCTTCGTCTCCCTCCTTGTACTGTTACCTGCAGGACAATTGGATGGTAGATGGAGCATGTTTGAAGGATACTAATCAAATTTACTTATGTGGCTATCCAGAACCACTTGGAGATACTTCTATCCCTGTTGTGCCAGAAAACCATCATTCCCTGAGAGAATGCATTACCAAGATGGACAATTTCCCAATGTGGTCTACATCTTCCTCACTCTCAGGTCCTTTTGAAGATGTTGTCTATAGGCAGTGTTGTTAAGTTAAAAGATTTATGAGCATTCGGCATAACTTCAAAGTGCATATCACATTAGTTTTTGGAGGATAACAAATTTATATAAGTTTTGATAAATTACAAATTTAAGAGCCTCCATCTAACTTAACAGTGAAACAAATAATGCCTGGGTAGACTGATAATCTATCTTTAGAATCAGAGGTCTTTATATGCGAGATGTGGAAAAGTCTATGTGTGTTTTTGTTTTTTTACATTATCAAATCTTGCACTTAGATCACTATCAATATCAATGATCATATTAAGAAGACATATCATCTGGATGATTTAGACATTGTGATGTCTGTATATGCGGACATTTTCCCCCACTAAAAATGCTGATCACAAGATTGCCATAAATACAGTGGCCACCCTCACTTTAGTTCAGATGACGACAGAGGGAACAAGCCTGGGCTCTTTGATGATGCACTTTTCCCAGTTTGAGAAATCAGTAGGGCCTGTCACTTTCACAGACCCCCACAGTCCGTCCACCAGACAGGCTTTAGCACGGGCTTCAAGCTGACTGTAAACAGAACACTGACTGTAATAAGTCTGCCTGACTGATAGTGGAATGGAATGGAATGATTCAACACTGCTGCTGCTGCTGGAAGCTCCTAGACTGGGCACTGATGGTAGAATGGCTCTTTTGGTTCATCTTTATCACTAAAGATTTACGATGGAGAGAGAGAGAGAGAGAGAGAGAGAGAGAGAGAGAGAGAGAGAGAGAGAGAGAGAGAGAGAGAGAGAGAGAGAGATTGTTTATCTCAGTTTTATTTCAGTTCTAAAACACACACACAACACACACACAACACACACACACACACACAACACACACACACAGCAAATGCATTGTTTATTAAATGTACCATCTAGAAAAAAATCTGACTTTGACTTTGACATTGACTTTCACTCACACACAAACACAGACACACAGACACACACGGCATACACTCCAACACACGCACACAACACACTCACTGTCTCCCCTCCCTTTTTCTCTGTACCCTTCTATCTCTCTCTTTCCTTTTCCCTTTTAGTCTTTGATCAGTTTTCCTGAAATGAAGACAAGAATGCAAGCAAGCTGCCCCAAAAGAAGAACACAAGCAAAACAATAGACAAGATAAGATGTGACCATGCCACATACGATGTACAGACACACAGAAGAGAAAGAGGTAAAGGACTCTGAAGCCCTGCCCAGACCTACTTGCCTGTGCTGAACTTTGAACACAGCACTAGTTTTATGTCCCTCCCCTGCCTCCTTAGGGGCTAACCCTCAGATCTATGAGCACCAGAGACACAAGGCACATGTATTTCCACCACAGCTAAACTCATTTTTCCCCCTTCCACCCCGGCCCTCCATTGTCTGCTACACCACGTTAATGGCGGCAAAGCAACGATTTACGCTCATCTGGCTTCAGCTGGGTGTAAAAGGCAACTTGGGAGCCCCACCTCCCTCCCCAGATTTTTGTTTCTTTTTCTCACGTCATTAAAGAAGTAAGGTGGGTGGGTGGGTGGGGGTTAAATCCTGCCATCAACCCTGCCCAAGTTAAGAGCTCCAGTTCACGCCATCATAAACTGGAATTTGGGCAGACTCTATGTCAGGGGTTGTTGGACCACTGACTTTTTTCTTTTTTTTTTTTTATACTGGAATGCACAAGCTAGCTTCCTACACCTGGCTTTTTTGTTGGGGGCAAGAAGTGTCGAAGATTTCAAGAGCAGAGTCTTCCTCAATAATCACTTCTTCTTTAGTTTTTGTTACAGTAGCTATATGCAAGCTGCTTATCACATTTTTTTCCTTTTCAGTTTAATCCTCAGTTCGCATCTTTAACTTATTTTTGGTTGAGTTTTAGCAATGACCAAACTAAAGATAAATGTTGTTGTTATTTAATGATGTTTGAATTCTCAGTAGTTGTCTTCTTTTAACTGTTGCTTCTGGTTGTTGTCGTTTTTGCCTAGTTTTCTTTTGATTTGTTTTTGTTTTTTTTTGCTTTTCCATCATCCTTGCGTTGTTTTTTTCTTTTAAACTTTATTCTCAGTTAAGCTACCGTTTGCTTTCCACTTTAACTTGAATTATCTTAATTCAGCTTTGTTGTTTCCTGTCTCTTTGTCTTTTCCTGCTTTTTATAGAGAAAGAAAATGAAAGATGAGAAAGAGGAATAGAAATGAAGAAGAAGAATGCAAAGGAGAAGAAGAAGAAGAAGAAGAAGAAGAAGAAGAAGAAGAAGAAGAAGAGGAGGAGGAGGAGGAGGAGGAGGAGGAGGAGGAGGAGGAAGAGGAGGAGGAGGAGGAGGAGGAGGAGGAAAAGCAACAGCAACAGCAGCAACAGCAACAACAACAAGAACAACAACAACGTGCTCTCTCTTTCTGTCTGTATCCTGGTCCGGCTGTCTCTCTGTCTCCTTCTATCTTTCATCTTCTCACTGCCTCTTGCTCTCTTTTCCCTCCCAGACTTGATTGTGTGTATTCTTTCTTTTTCTTGTCTTCTTTTTTATATATAGTTTCTCTCTTTTGATTATTTTGTCAATGAAATAATGTTGTCCTATAAATATGTTACGGATGGTTATCAATATTAGAAGAGAGAGAGAGAGAGAGAGAGAGAGAGAGAGAGAGAGACATACATACATACATACATATATACAATAAGCCAGGGCAGTAAATTTATGCAGACAGGCATTTCACAGCAAAGATGTACCAAACCTGCGTACACTGACAATCTTTTCTGTGTTTCAATATTATGCAACTTAACATTTCTTTTATCATCATCAGTATAATCAATATCATTATCATTAGATTGCACGAATTTTCAGTGCAAACTCTCTGCCTCTCTTTCTTCAGAATTGGATGACAAGAAGTATAGTAGTGAATCCTTATCTGTAACCCTTGAAAATACGGATCATTCATTCATTCATTCATTCATTCATTCATTCATTCATTCTCTCTCTCTCTCTCTCTCTCTCTCTCTCTCTCTCTCTCTCTCTCTCTCTCTCTCTCTCTCTGCGCATTCCTTTTTTCTCTTTACTTTGTCTAAATGTATCTGTGATGCCAGCATCATTGCAGCCAGAAGATGTTACAATTAACGTGTTTTTGGGGGAAGCGATCGCCTGGTCATTGAACAGAAAGGCGGATAAAGAATCACCCGATAGCCCCTCTTCAGGCATTTTCAATTAGCAACGAAAGAGGCAGAGACGCTTTAGATTGGAATACCTGGTGTCATGTTGTCGCCTGCCAAATATTTGTGTCTAAGAAAATGTGCACTATCTTTTGCACGCCTATATTTGTTTGTTTGTTTGTTTGTTGTGTGTGTGTGTGTGTGTGTGTGTGTGTGTGTGTGTGTGTGTGTGTGTGTGTGTTCGTGTGTGTGTGTGTGTGTGTGTGTGTGTGTGTGTGTGTTGTGTGTGTGTGTGTGTGTAGATCACGATGTAAATTTATATAGCAATTTATCAGAACAAACGTTTTGTAACCTATCTATCTATCTATCTATCTATCTTTCTATCTATCTATCTATCTATCTATCTATCTATCTATCTATCTATCTATCTATCTATCTATCTATCTATCTATCTATCTATCTATCTATCTGTCTGTCTGTCTATCTATTTGTCTATCTATCTGTCTGTCTAGCTATTCATGCTATCAAACGTTTACTAGTTTGATCGTTTCATGCATTCATCCCTTTACCCATCTCTTAATCATTTTGTCTATCTGTCTGTGTCTATGTATTTCCTATTTTTCTGTCTGTCTGCTTGTCTGTCTGCTTGCCTGCCTACCTGTCTTTCGGTGTATTCAGGTGTAAAGCGCAGATACATATACCTTGCCTCATTATTCACAAATTTCTACCTATCTCAAGTTCACGTCTAAAACTATTTTGGGTTTCTCTTTGTCTGGCTGTGATAGCAGGTTACAGCGACACAGCAATAATGGAGGGTGCACAATGATCCTGATGTATAGCACAGTCACACCTACTGCTGCCTGTATCTCCTGTCAGCTGAAATCCCCCCCCCCCCCCCCAAATCCCCCCCCCCCCCCCCCGTTAAGACGACGTCACAATAGCTGTAGCTAACACCTCTTTTGTTGTGTTTATGTTGACGTCCTCATTCCCGTAAAACTGAATACTCCCTACACCCTCCGTAGAGATTACTTCCCTTTTGTATAATCTGGACGTATCCGTTTCTGCTTCATAATGATACCTTTCAGCTTTTTTTGCTGTTTTGATTAGTGCGATGTTTTGGATGAAAAGGAACAACATGTTCTGATGAAAATATTCACTGGTTGCTGTTTGACTTAGGATAATTAAGTAAAAGCTATGAGCATCTGTGGACTATCAAAATTCTAAGGTATTTCAAAACTTGTATTATTATGGGAAAGGAAAGGGGAGGGGGTAGCCTAGTGGTTAGAGCTTTGCCCTCATGATCTGATGATCCCATGGTCGAGCCTCCACATAGGCGTCCGTTTTAGAGATTTTTTTTATTCTGGAGTTAACATTCCTACTGACTCCACTCCCCCGAAAGCCCTTTGAATAAGGCCACAAACAGCGGCCCCGTGTGGGAACACATGCAGAACATCTTGCACACATGTTAAAACCCGTTCTGCCTTTCAGAAGAGTAGGCTGTTTCGTGCAGGTAGGACCAGGTGACACATTAAAAAACAACCCGCACGCACAAAGGTGTCCGGTCTGCCTTGGTGTCGGGCAACAATGGACAGTCCCATAATATACAACATCTCCCTGATTGTGAACTGCAGAGCTCTGGCTGAGGAACAAAAGCACATAGAGGGAAAGAACTCCCTTTGGCTATTTGTACATGCTCTTAGAACTTGAGATAGGATGAAACCGGGAGTGGTGACTCTAGCTTGAAAGCATTGGAGGCTTTGTTGTTGTTGTTGTTGCTGTTGTTGTTGTTGTTTTAGTACAATCGTTTGTTTGATCTGTTTTATCTCTATAGAGTCACTGTTCCGTCTGTAATAGCTTTTTATTCCATGTGATTTGCATTTGGTATGGTATATGGTTCATTTATGCTGAAGTGTGCAATGATTTAACTCGTTATGAAAATGTCCACCTAGGATTTAAAGCAGCAGCAACTGTGGCAGCAGGAACGTGCACAGCAAGAGACACACTGGCTCTATAAAAGTATGTTTTTCTATTCATTTGTTTTTTCCGTATCATTACATAGTATGCCAAGGACGAAATTTAAAAATATTCATTTATAAACTAAGAAGCAAATTAAAGTAGGAATATACAGTCAGAACGTTTTCAGAACAAAAACGCAATAATTATCAGAAAAAAATCATGGGTACACATTTGCACTCAAATCATGCAGAGAAGAAAAGCAGCTGACGGCCAACAGTATTTGTGAAAGATGTCATCATGCACATGAAAGTCTATAACAGTGACCAATAAATTCTAACAACCATAAAACTGACATAGTAGAAAAGCCAACGTACACACAAATATTCAAAGAGCATTGCAAAATTATACAAAAACAGAGATGTGTTATATGCATGAAATATAAATGACCATAATTTGCTTTAGATATGCAATAAGTATCATCGTTACAAATTATGTACGGCAGGTGGAGAATGCATACAAAATTGTATCGGCTGTTTATTACAAGAGAGTGAACAGTTGGTGATTTACATTTATTGATATATATATATATATATATATATATATATATATATATATATATATATATATATATATATATATATATATATATATATATATATATATATATATACACTATTGGGGTTGTTGAGTACTCTTTTTGTAGCCAGTTTATTTCCCCTTGCTTAATAAAAGAAGTCAAATGAAGCAAGTTACACAACACAGTCATGTAAAATAACATTACATAGTATGGATATTGGAGAGGTGAGGTATTGTTAAATCAAAAAGATTACACAAAACAATGCAAATAGTAATGACATTTACATGTAAAATACTTGTGTGGATTACTTCATTTCAGTTCAGCCTAAATGTCTCTGGTCAGTCTTGATTTTTTAAAGCATTGTCTATTATATTTGGCGCTCTTTCTCTGTTTCTGGTCCATCGTTCTGGAATGACCTCCCTCTCTCCCTTTCCCCAAAGCCTACTTCTATCTATCTATCTATCTGTCCCGTAGTCTGACGACCGTGGGGGCACCCTCAAAGACTCAGCAACCAGTTCCCTCCATTCTTCTCTCTGTTCTGCCTTTCTCAGGGTTTTGTTGAGTTCTAGGCCTGTCCATTCACTGATGTTATCCTCCCAGCTCTTCCTTGGTCTGCCTCTTCTTCTTCCTCCTTGGACAGTGCCTTGCAAAACTGTCTTTGTAATTCCTTGGGATCTTGTGACATGCCCATACCACTTAAGTTTACGCTTTTTCACGATCGTTAGAAGGTTCTCATAGGGTCCAATGGTTTGCTGGATTCTGTTATGCACGCTTTCGTTGCTTATGTGGTCTTTGTAGGAGATGCCAAGGAGTCTCCGAAAGCATCTCATCTCCACTGCCTGTACTCTCCTCTCCAAATCTGCAGTCAGGGTCCATGATTCACAGGCATACAGAAATATGGATATGACAAGGGAGCGCATTAGTCTGATCTTGGAGATAAGTGAGATATTCTTATCTCTCCAGATGGTGTTTAGTTTTGACAAAGCTGTTATTGTCTGTGCAGTCCTGCATACTACTTCTGGCTTGGATCCCTGGTCGGATACAATGGCTCCCAGGTACTTGAAGCTTTGAACTGTTTCCAGCTTCTGGTCATTAACCCTGATATCAGTGCTAATGCCGTTGGTGTTATTAGTCATCAGTTTGGTCTTCTCTGCACTGATTTCCATGCCGTATGTTTTGGAGGCCTTATCCAAGTGTTCTGTTAGGCTGGCAAGCTCTTTTTCTGATCCTGCTATTCCATCAATGTCATCTGCGAAGCGGAGGTTTGTGATCGTTCTGCCACCAATGCTGACTGATCCTTCATGATGTTCCAGTGCATCAGCCATGATTCTCTCAAGGAAGATGTTGAAAAGGGTGGGTGAGAGTAGACAGCCCTGCCTTACTCCAACTGTTGTTCGAAACCATTCTCCAATGTTGTTGTTGTAGTACACTGCACTGGTGGCCTCGCTGTACAGCTGTTTGATGACTCTGATCAGGTTTGCATTGATGCTGTACAAGTTCATGGTTGCCCACAAAGCTGCATGCCACACCCTGTCAAATGCCTTCTTAAAATCGATAAATACGTGGTATAGGTCTTGTTGATGTTGAAGGTACCGCTCACATAGTATTCTGAGGTTGAATATCTGTTCTGTTGTGCTGCGCCCTGCTCGGAAACCTGCTTGTTCCTCAGCAATGATGGTCTCTGCTTGTGGCTTCAGTCTATTCAATATTATCTGCAGCATGACCTTGCTTGGGTGACATATGAGGCTGATTGTGCGGTAATTATGGCATTGTTGTAGATTTCCTTTCTTGGGGAGGGTGATGATGAGCGACTGCGTCCATGGTGTTGGCCATTTTCCTGTCTGCCAGATCTTGTTGCAGATTCTTAGTAGGGCGCTGATCATGGCTTCCCCTCCAGCTTGGACCAACTCAGCTGGAATGTTGTCAGCCCCTGCTGACTTCCCCTTTTTCAGCGATCTGACTGCTGTTTCCACTTCTTCTCGGAGGATAGGGTGACTGTCTGTGTCTTTGCTTTCGGGTACATTAAGGACTTCTGGATCTCCTGCGGTTCTATAGTTATACAGGTCGGAGCAGTATTCTGTCCATCTGTTCAGAATATCCTGGTCGTCAGTGAGACACTTCCCATTTTTGTCTTGGATTGTTAAACCTTTTCTCTGTTTCGTGCTAGTCAGGTCTTTCACCAGCTGATATGCTTTCTTGCTATTGCTTTTCTTGATGTTCTCTTCAATGTCTTGGCACTGTTCACCGATCCATTTCTCTTTTGCCTCCGTCATGGACTTCCTGATTCTTTTGTTGACTGCCCTATATTGTTCTGCTCTTTCTTTTGTTTCATTTTTCTTTTTCTTCAACTCTCTACGCTTGTCGCATAGTTGTAGGATGTTAGGTGTGACCCATGGTTTTTTGACTGGTCGGCGTTTGCCAAGAAGCTCGTTTGCTGTTTCAGTCACTGCTGTATTGAAACTATTCGTCAGTGTATCTATGTCTGAGTCTATCACAGTGAGTGCTGCAAACTTTCCACCTATCCTTGCTTGAAAAATTTCTAATACCTCTGGGTCCTTCAGCTTCTCGAGGTCAAATTTGATCCTGATGTTGTTCCGCTTGTGGATTTTCTTTAGACGTAGTCGGAAAGTCATCATCACAAGATCATGATCACTCCCTATGTCTGCTCCTGGAAAACTTCGTGTCTGTGCGATGTTAACGCTAGACTGAAACCGTCTTTTCACCATGATGTAATCTATTTGGTTGTGGTGTTCTCCATTTGGGCTATGCCATGTCCATTTTCTGGATTTCTTGTGTGGGCCAAGTGTATTCACTAGCTGGAGGTGGTTGTTACTGGCAAACTCCAGGAGTCTCAAGCCTCTTTCATTTGATTGGTTATTACAAGCCTACTTATGACTTAAAAATTCGGCTTCAAGACACATTTATTTCAAACCTAAGATTCTCCCCTCTTGTTTTATCTCATTGTTGTCCCTGCCCTCAACAGCCAAAACCCCATCACCCTGCCGGACGCACGCAGAACATCTTGCGCACACGTTAAATCCTGTCCGCTTTTCGTAAGAGTAGGCCATTGTGTGCCGGTGGGAACAGATGACAGAATTGACAAAACCGCATACATACGGGGACTGGATGCAAAAAAGCACATAAGTGTTTATTCCACTATCCTCGATATAAAAGAATAAAATAAAATATAAATAAATAAAATAAATAAATATGTGTGTATGTGTGTGCGTGTGCGTGCGTGGGTGTGTGTATACATTTGAATATGTAAAAACCATTTATTTAACTGGCTGCATGTGAATGAGTAGGATGAATAAAAGCGCTTTGATTTGTTTTTGTTTTTGGAAGATATATCGCTATATAAATTCCTTTTATTATCATATTATTTTTGTCATCATCACCAGAAATATGTGGCTTACTATTGAAGGGCAGGCCTAAGATGTTATTTGCAGTTACACGATGGGCTAAAACATCTGATGGAGAAGAATCTGCCTCAGGATTAGTTTATTATTTCATGATCATCAATATCCGTTATAGATCAGGAGGTTAGTAATGATAATGGCAGTGGCATCAGTTCAGCAGCAGAAACAACAGCAGAGGCAGTAGCGCAATTATAGCAGCAGCAAGAGTGACAACAGCACTGACAGTGATAGAAAGTAGTACTGATTGTAGTGGTGGTAGTAGTAGTAGTAGTAGCAGTAGTAGTTGTAGTAGCAGTAGTAGTTGTAGTAGTAGTAGTAGTTGTAGTAGTAGTAGTAGTAATAGTAGTAGTAGTAGTAGTAGTAGTAGTAGTTGTTAGTAGTAGTAGTAGTTGTAGTAGTAGTAGTAGTAGTAGTAGTAGTAGTAGTAGTAGTAGTAGTAGTAGTAGTTAGTAGTAGTAGTAGTAGTAGTAGTAGTAGTAGTAGTAGTAGTAGTATGTAGTAGTAGTAGTAGTTGAAGTAGTAGTAGTAGTTAGTAGTTTGTAGTAGTAGTTGTAGTAGTAGTAGTAGTAGTAGTAGTTAGTTGTAGTAGTAGTAGTAGTAGTAGTAAGTAGTAGTAGTAGTTTAGTATAGTAAGTAGTAGTAGTTGTAGTAGTAGTAGTAGTAGTAGTAGTAGTAGTAGTAGTAGTTGAAGTAGTAGTAGTAGTAGTAGTAGTAGTAGTAGTAGCAGCAGCAATAGTAGTAGTCGTAGTAGCAGTAGTAGTAGTAGTCGTAGTCATCATCGTCTTGGTCATGGTCGTTACTACTGTCGTCGTCGTCGTAGTAGTAGTAGTAGGCAGTAAAAGTAGCATCAGCAGTCATAACTAAAGCAGTAGCATTAATGGCAACAGGAAAAGAAGCAGCAGCTGCAGCAGTTGAAGGCCTACTCTTAAAACAATGCTAAGACATGAAAAGAGATAAGAAACAGGATGGCATGGCCATACTGTGAACTTAATTTGTGGGAACAGCAGAAAACACTCCTTTAATTAAGAGTGATGCTTTTTTCTCTGTGGACCCTCTGCCTGCCTGTCTACCATTTATTTCTCTGTCAGACTCCTCAGAACTCACTCTTTTTGATCAATGAAACAGCGCCCACATCAAGGAGGCTAACACCTCTTGACCCTAACTGTTCCTGACCTGAGTGACCACGTCTCTCTAGCGCTGCACGTGCTTGACAGCTGTCAGACGTTAGGACAGGGAGCATGAAGCTGACACCAGCGCCTGTCATTTCTACCTGTCTCCCCTGTCGGCAGGCTTCTTTGTTCCTTTTGTTTTGCTTTGTCCTGCTCCTAGTTTATACCCTGCCAACGCACACATTTGGCTGGCGTTTCTTTTTGAATGTCACTCTTTTTTTTCTTTCCCTGGACCCAAAATTGCTAACACTTCCCACTGAGCTCATCTGTCTCTGTCATATGCAACTGTCTGTAGTTGTGGAAAGGTGATGATTTGAGAGCTGCAAAGTAAGTTAAAGTCTGAGAGTCAGATTATACTTTTTTGTCACAGGGTTTGCATGGACTAGGGTTGAATGGAAGTGTTATTTAACAGTTGCAGAACGACAATGGTTTTGCTGCATTTACCCTCAATTTTACAGGATGATGCCCTATATTCGAATAACAGAGCAGCAAAGAAGCAGTCAATGATTGATGGTAGTCCTACAGTCATGATGGATTTACACACATATGACCAACTGCGTTTTAAATTTTATTATTTTTAGAGCTGTACACTAAAATGTCTTTCTGGTTGCCAAGCAAGGGAAGCTACCCTCAGAGAGAAAGAGAGACAGGGACAGAGAGACAGAGCACTTAAATGATGCTGATGCATAGAGTAGCATTGATCTGTTTACATTTTTAGTGACCAAACTGGCTCCAGAATCTTACATACCGCAACAACTGGATACTTAAATTCTACATATTTTCCAATTATCTATCCTCTTCTCTTTGCTGCCAATCTGACTTAATAGTTTGAACATTTTGTGTTTAAACGTGATATAATATCTTACATCCTCAACAAGAGAGCAGGGATAAATTAGGTGTGATATCCACTCCTAGGTGCTGCAATCTAGCTATGCTTTTTGTAGATGTGACAGAAAAAGACACTTCCACCAGAGGTATGCCTAACTTGTCCAGCAAGTTCGTGTTTAGCTTCAAAAGGGTATCAGCTATCAAATCAAGCAGTGCCCGTTATGTTAGAAGGTTATAGCATGGTGTTAAATGAGATATCAAAACAGTACTGTGAATTACATGGTTCTCTTACTCATATTTTCTTTCATCAAAGCTCACGTGAAGGACATCTGCCACTCTATTCACATGTGACAAAATCATGTCACTTCTGCAGGTCCTGATTTAGCAGGTTTTAGATGCAATGGAAGAAGGAAGATTTATGGGACACAGTACACCGATTTTTTATGTGGCCAGCTCGGAGTCTGTGGAAGTGCCTCTGATCCTTTCTTTTACTATCAAGCCTCTAGCTCTGACAGAACTCATTACTGGAAATGTCAGATCCCCACGTGTGCCACCATAGCCTTCTTCGCTCCCAGACACGTTTGAAGAGGGTGGGGGTAATAGACGGCATCATTACGTTAGAAGGTTGGGTGAGCACATATTTACAACCTCTGAGTGTCATCCAAACAGTCTGCAGTGCATATAAAATCATCTGTTGGCCTTTGATTGGCAGGAGTGAATGGCAGAACTTTTAAAAGTTCTGTACACATCAGCTGTTTAAGTATGTCGCACAAATGTGTGGACCAGTTATGAGAGTTGTATAAATCAGCTTCAAAATAATGTAACCACAGTTGCAGGAATATTGAATGCATTTGAATTTTAAAAGATCTTTGTGGTTTGACAATGTTTCAGTAACTTAAATACATCTTAGATATTCAACTAGCCTGAAGTTTTTGACAGTGTGTTGTCTATGAATGATTTCATATATCATTAAAATACTTGTACAATTAGCGGATAGTTTGTCACAATGTCTGATTGTTGCAAATTATATTCTACTTTTCCACTTGCTTTAATCCAAAATTCAATAATGTTAACATCCATACATATATCAGAATGTGTAGAGACCTACAGAACAGGTATCCAGAAAGGCAATGACTATCACAGATAGAATTGTATCCAAATATTTCTAACTGTTTATAAATTAAAATTTACGTATAAACTGTGGATGTCAGATAAAATATTTTCAGAAAGAAGACTATATAATATTTATCAAATTTTAATTATATAAATATATATATATATATATAAATTATATTATATATATAAATATATATATATATATATATAATATAAGCTTTCAAATACAGTTTGTTTAATCATAAGCTAAAAGACAATGGAAGCATTTTTTTTATATCAGTAACTATTTTTGGCTTGTGAAATCATAGCTGTGATACCACATGTACAAGTCCCTCTCCCCCATTCAACAGCTATATGGTGTATACCAAGATGCCAATAACCCCAAACAGCTAATAGCATTATAGTCTTTGGCAAACACTCCACGTCTTTTGGATGGAGTGAGGAACTCGTCTATGCCCCCGTTAGTCAGGTGGACTGCTGCAGCCTCAGTCTTTTTATGACCAAAGCACAGTCGTGCCCTGGCTGACAGATGAGGAGAGCAGAGTCACAGGAAAGTGACCAGGGACCAAATCACCACACTGAGCAAAGTGGGCAATCAGCCGTCTGGCTTCCTATGCACTTCTGCAGACCCAGTGGGATGGGGAATAGGCAGTTTATGGCAAGCCTGCCCACAGTGGGAAAGTGCACAGAGTGGATGATACCTCTGTTACCAGCACAGTAGTTCACAGCCGTTCAATTCGTTAGCCGTGAAGGAGAAAGGGCAGCGATTTCAGTTAAAAACTTAACGAAGATTAGGTATCAACTCTTTAGATTTTAGAAAAATACCATGGACATGACTTGAAGTAATGAGGTCTGGAAACTATAAATATGCTGTAAGTGTAAACCATTGACTGAATGGTGCACTCAAATATTGCTTTATTCAGAAATAAATGCTTTTATATTTTGTGTATAGCATGGAGAGAGAGAGAGAGAGAGAGAGAGAGAGAGAGAGAGAGAGAGAGAGAGAGAGAGAGAGATGCTAATTTAGTTTTAAAATATGGCTGTATGAACATGAGGCAGCTATCATACATCCCTTATCTAGTTCTCCATATAACCTTCCCTCAACAAAGTCAGGGTCTTCACACATCCTCTTAACTTTCCTTTCCATGCTCTAAACACTCCTTTCGATGACAAGTCTAGCCCACTGTCCCTGGAGAGCAAAATTGAGGTCTTTTCCCAAAAAAGATCATATTACCCTTGGAACCATAATATCTGTTTTGGCTGGAACAGAGAACCATCAGCTGTCATCAGTCAGACCAACCACTCCTAACCCAAACTCTTTTTTATGACCAGACCATGGCCGTGCCTGGCTGACAGATGAGGATAGGGAGGGACGGGGGTCACAAGAAAAGTGACAGGCGACTAAATTACCGATGTGAGGAAAGTCTGCAATCAAGGGTCTGGGTTACTTTACACTTTCACAGCCTTTGAGTGATGGGGCCCTGGACAGTTTATGGTCATCCTGTCTGAGGTGGGAACGGGGCTGGAGTTGATCACTCCTCTGGTAAAAGCACAACACTTCACTCTGGCTCCTTTCTTTACTGCCTTCAGAGGGAAAAAAACGTTAGCAGTCTCAGCTCAAAGCTTAATGCACACCCAGCATCAAAGCTTTAGATTTTTTTTAGAAAGATGCCATGGACATGGCGTGACAACCATCAGCTTCGGAAAGTGTTGACTTACTGCCGAACTTACTCCAGGTCTGAAAAGTTTTCAGATAAGTGACTTTTTGTCCAAAATATATTCATGGGGCAAGTTAGTTCAGTTTTAAACTTCAGAGTATTTTGAATAAGGCTGTGAACGTGTAAATGGGCCAGCTCAGTTACCACTGTCTGAATAACCCTCTGAAGTTATTTTGTATCCAAATGACTTTCATGTTGCATGCATGAAAACAAAGTACGGAGATAGACTTGCAGACAGACAGACAGACAGACAGACAGACAGACAGACAGACAGACAGACAGACAGACAGACAGACACACAGACACACAGACAGACAGAGACTGATAGACAAACAGGCAGACAGAGATAGAAAACGAGGCAGAGATACAGAGAAATGGAGAGACCAGAGACAAGGGATACATGGACAGGTTGCACTGCATTGCGACCAAGCTGCCAAGGGGCTTGACATTCTTCCTGTAGACTGCTTTCCACAGCCATGATCACGCCTTGCCCCCATAATCAGCAGCACATTCACACCCCTAAAAATTCAGAACTGTGGAAACCCTTGACATTCTACCAATCGCTATTCTAGTTAATGTCCGGGTCAGTGGCACCAACTGTGGAAGGGTTAATGGCAGTGTCTAACCATGCTATTTCCAAAGGACGTACACATCCTAAGGTGGCACATTCAATTCCCCTTCACAGGGACACTGGGCAGGAGGAATATAGATCGTTGCTTTGAAGCCGCTGAAGAAACCCAGCAGACAATGGGTAGTAAAACAAAAGTGAGGTGGTGGGTGTAGAAATACGTGTCTTTGTCCCTGACACTCATAGATCTAAGGGTAGCCCTGAAGAGATCAAATGGGACTGTAAAGCCAGCGTTCTGTTAACAGTTTGGCATAAGGGTAGCTTCATGGAGAAATTCTTATCGTGCTCTTACACACACCCACGTATGTACGCATGCACACGCACACAATTTCAGTATTATCATTAAGAAATTTGTTCTAGATAAATGGCTTGGTGAAAAAAGCAAATACATTGTTATTCAATGTACCATCTTGAAATAAAAATTTGACTTGACTTGACTTGACTTGACACACACACACCCCTAGTGCATGTAAGTATGTGTGGTGCTCATGTACATTCACGTTTTAAAGACTTAAAGATATAGCATAGACAAATGAACGCTGCCATAAGAATACACACACAAAAGATTGCCTAAGTAATACTGAACATAAATTAGCACTGACCTGAATCTCATTCTGCAGAGCAAAGTGACCCCTAGAATCTGACACAGTATGACACTGGCATCAACGTGACATTCACCCACTGTTTAATCACTAGCAACTGTCATCATTAGTACATTTCCGAAGTCGGAATGGGGCTGCCTTCATGGGGGGCCAGCACGGTCACATACGCTAAATTTCACGATTGGTGAACCTGGGAGCTCTAGCCGAGGAAAGAAAAAATACATTAGGACATCATCTTCTTGGCTTTGACATAATACTGCAAAGGTTTTGCTTTGATCAAAATGCAACACGTCATAGCTACCTTATATGTTAACCATCGATGCTGGAAGCCAGCCACACTTTGCATAGATGTCAATCAGAGGAGAGGCAGTTTCACCAGATTGTCTGGTAAGGTTTCTCTGTTGCTTCAGAAAGGTGTCAGCTACTGTAAGTGGCAGAGTCCCCTGCAGAAGACAGTTTATTTCATAATGCTTGATGAGATACGAAAGCAGGGTGTGAATCACAGCCCTGTTTGATCACAGCGTTTCCCTCCATCAAGGCTCGTGCAGAAGATTTCCCCAAATCCCCTCACGAAGCAAGCTAGGGCTGTCTGATTTTCTGCAGAAGCTGGTTTGACAGGGCGTAGACTGGGTGGTGAAGGGATGGATGGTTTACGGGAGGTACCTTTTGGAATCTTTACGTGGCCAGCGGGACCCTATGAAAAAAGTTCTCCATCCACTTTGTGCTATAAACATTTTATTCTCTGAGTAAATTCATGACTAGGAATAGAAGATTTCTCAACCTATCCCACCATTTACCTATTCCCGGCCATATTTTGAAGAGTGGTGGTACTCCACTACATCATGAAGGAAAAGGTTTCGTGAGCATAACTGGCCAGCTTCAGCCTGTCGTGTTAGATTTGCAAATATTACAACTATAAGACTAATCATCAGGCTTATCAGTGAAAAATTAAATGCCTTTTTGGCTTGATTGACTGTCAAAACGTTCCACACCTATTCACATATCAGCTGTTAATGTATGTTGCAGATATATTTTTGTCTGATAATAAAGCTTGGATAACGATCATTATAAAGCTTAGCGATAAAGAAGTCTAATATATTGAAGATTATGCCTAAATTGAAATACTCTTTGATGTTTGGACATAACTTCTGTGAAGCAATCAGGTTTCATGTTTGTATCCACCGAAGATAGTGATCACAAGATAGCAAAAAAAAAAAAAAATAGGGGTGGGGTGGAATAGAGAAGAAAAATGCAAGCTGCAGTGGTCATCACTTTCATTCAGGTCGTTAAAGGGGCAACAAGCCTTAAGTGCAAACTTTCCTCACTTTGGTCCTTCAGCCGGCCCCAGTGGCCTTCTTCTGATCTCCCTGGTCCATCAGCCTGGCCAGGACACGTCTTTGAAGCTGACCATAAAACAGACCCTGCCTGGAAGGAGTTCGCCTGACTGAAGGTGACACGTAGGATTCTCCACTACTGCTTAAAGCTCGTAAACTGGGCTCTAAGGGCTGGATGGTTCCATGTGCTTCAGCTGATATCACTAGTGTTTGGGACACCGTGGAGAGCGAGAGCGAGAGAGAGAGAGAAAGAGAGAAAGAGAGAGAGAGAGAGAGAGAGAGAGAGAGAGAGAAGAGAGAGAGAGAGAAGAGAGAGAGAGAGAGAGAGAGAGAGAGAGAGAGAGAGAGAGAGAGAGAGAGAGAGAGAGAGAGAGCAGGGGCTCACAGCTACAGGATTTTTCTTCTCCTATATTTTTACACCATATTTCAGATATCTCATCACTTCCTTGCTCTCATTTCTCAGCACCCCCATCCCCTTCAACAACCCCACCCCCAAAAAAACCCACCCACAACACACCACAAAACAACCAACACCCCCGCCAAAAAAACAAACAAAAAAGCAACAAACACACACCCCAAAAACACATAAAACAACACTTTTATCATTCATAGATTTTAATGACATTTCCTAGTCAAAGACATTGAATCAAACAGTGTTCATCAACTGTTAAAAACCAAAAAAAAAGCTTCACAAACTGCAGCCAACAAAATAGACTGGACACAAAACTTAGGCTGGGGGTTTTATGATTACCCAGGTCAACTTCAAGTGCAGACCTGCCAGTGCCATAATGTCCTTCGTGTATATACATATACTGAAGATCAAACACACACGTTAAAGATCCCGTATTACGTGTCAGGGTTCGCTGGGTCAGGCACTCACCAACATACCCAGCCTAGAACTCCACAGCTGGAATGCAGCGACCATCACGGTAGGTAAAAGCGGTCAAAACCGCTGAAATCTCACCATTGGGGAACCATTGGAGCTGTAGCTCAGGAATGTTAAAAAACCCAACCCAACCAAAACACAGCCAGATAGCGAAGCCTGAACTGGATGGATATAAACCATTACGTTGCCGCCATTAAAGCAACCGGTGGCTAGAAAGCAGGGGAGCTAAGTGACGGCAAAATAACGAGCCTTGTATCTCTGAAGCCCATAATAGTGTAAGGTGAATCCTGAAGAGACTTGGGTGTGGCTTTTCAGAAAACAAAGAAAAGGCGTTTTGTTCAAAAGTTAAGCTTCAGGTAAGAAAAAGGAAGGTACCATTAAGAGATTCCCAATTTTTTTGTGTATTGATGTTTCTTTGTTTTCTTTCCTTTTTTGTCTCTTTTTTTCTGTCTCTCTTTGTCTGTCAGTCTGTCCGTCTGTCTGTCTGTCTTTATCTTTCATATTTTCGGGGAAAAATTTTTCTCTCTCTGTCTCTCTCTCTCTCATTAGTTTCTTAGCTGTTTGCTTTAATGAATAATCCTTATTCTTCTGGAAAATTAGCTTAGAGGGTGGAAACCATGAACAATGATTTCTACAGTTAATTTACTTAAGAAAGTGGCTACAAATTCTCTTTCTTTCTCTGTCTCACTTTTTATGTCTCTCTTTCTGTCTGATACACACACATACACACAGACACAAACACACACCACACACACACACACACCACACACACACACACACACACACACACACACACACACACACACACACACACACACACACACACACACACACACACACACACACACACTTACGAATGCATACATGCATGCACACGCACAGATTTCCATCGAATCTGAAAGTGCAGCTTCTTTGTATGAACACTAAACCTAGTTTGATGTTTAAAGTTGGATTTTTTCTTACTAAATGTTTAGATATCAGAAGTAAGGATGTTCACCTTACATGAAAGTATATGATTAACTGTTGTTCCTATGGGGCATATGGCCTGCAAAAACTGAATTAAAATTATTGTTATTGTTATTGTTATTGTTAGACCCATTTGCATGGTCACAACCTTCTAAACAGTATAACATTGTCAAGAAAGTAAAAGTAGAAATAAAGATACAAACAATTACCTCCCCCCCCCCCTCCTCCTCTAATGAAGCTGACCTACACACTAGCACTGGCCTGAATACGGCTGACTCCCCTCTGGCAAGCTGGCTGAAGAAGCTTACACAGGCTGACACCAGGAACAACGTGACATGGAGCCTCTGTTTAATCACCAATCAGCTGTCGCCCTCTTCCTGCTACTCAGCTGACCTATTGCCATCAGGTTTTGTGTGTGAGCGTGAGGCCGTAACTTACTGCTCCAGGAAAAGAGCAGGGAGAAAATCTATGGGACGCACACCCACTGGTGCTGAAATCTAGCCCCACTTTGCATAGACGTAAATCAGAAGAAAGGTAATTCCTCCAGATTTACGGCCGACTCGTCTGGCAAGGTTTCTGCAGAGCTTCAGAAGGGCGTCAGCTATCTACGCTGCTGCTGGTACTGTCTGTCCCCTGTGGGAGATGGTTTATGTCATGACGCTTAACGAGGTATGAAGGCAGAGCTGTGGATCATAGAGAGGTCTTGATGACAACATTGCCCTTCTTCCATGCTCGTAAGAAAAACTTCCCCCATTCCATTTACAGGCCATGACAAGGTTATCTGCCCTTCTGCAGGTTCTGATCTTGCAGGGTTTAGATTGGATGGTGGGAGGAGGATTTATAGGAAGTACTACTTGGAATTTTTATGTGGACAGCCAGGATCCTGCAGAGGTACCTCCCTCCGCCCCCTTTGTGCTGTTAAACCTTCACTCTCTGACAGAACTCATTACTGGTAATGGAAGATTTCCATATGTTCCCCCTTCCCATCTTGAGAGGTTTTCGTAAGAGGGTTGACTAAACTGTTTTGAGTATATTTTGGAAACATAGACCTTTTATGTTAGTTTTTTTAAACAGTAAACTATGAATGTTAAGCACCCTAATGGGCGGATCATTTATGATCTGTCTATCACATTTGATAGTCAGGCCTTTTAAAGTTGGTTTTTTTTGCACATCATGTGTTAAAGTGTGCCATAGAAATTTCATAACAACAGATGAATTTTGCATACAAATTGTTCTTAAACTCACTGATAATGAACAGTTTGATACTGGACCATGATTAAGTCAAGGGCAGAAAAATCAGATACATTTCCACCTAAAGTTGTTGATTCAAAGATGATCATGAATGCCACAGTTACCATCACCTTAGCCAAGGTGAGGCAGAGAGCACAGGTTCTTAGCTGTTTTCTTCCTTAGTGTGGTAGCTTAGTGGGCTGCAGTCACTTTCATGTGACCTCCGCACTTCATCAGACTGGCATGGTCATGTCCTTCAAGCTGACCATAAAAAGACTCTGAGTGGAATGAGTCTGTCTGAGCAGGTGTGACATGGTATTGAGTGATGGCAATGTTGCTTCTCCTAATAATGTTTGTTTGGTTTATATTATCTTGTACATGGTGCCGAGTTTTTGATTCAATAATGAAATGTTCAGTTTTGTCAGTAACTTTGTATATTGATAAGATTGTTTTACCTATATATTTACAGAACGTATGTGCAGGGTTTTGTATGTGTTTTAAATGCTGATTTAATTAATTATCTATTTATTTGGACTTCTGACTTTTCTCAAGTATCAGGTCTACAAAAAACCCAATCAAACCCAAAGCCCAATATTTTGCTCCCCACTGCCCTAATAACCCCCCACCCCCAACCCCAACAAAACTTTTGTTCTTTGTGTGTCTGTCTGTCTGTATGTCTGAAAGATAGAAAAAAGAAAAGGAGACCATGTAAAATTGAACACAGCAGCAGAGAAATGGTATCTCTAAACAGTATTTAGACCAACTCTACTTATGCTGAAATGTTAACCCATCCCTGGCTTATAATGTCTCCCCTCCTGTCTCCACGGAGACAACCCTCAGCTTGCATGAAGCAGAGACACAAAGCACATGTCCTTCCAATGCCGCCAAGTTGATCTCTCTCTTCTTTTTCTTTCTTTCTTTTTGTTGTTGCTGCTATCCATGGTCTGTGGGCCAGCCACCTTAACGGCCACAAAGCAGCGATTTACACTCATCCCACCCTGGCCCGGGAGTTAGGCGACTTGAGGGCCCCACCTCACCCCTGGTTTTTTTCTGCAATCATTGAGAAGAAAAAAGGTTCAATCCTGCCATCAGCCCTCCCCCGTTGTGGGCCCCGTTCATGGCATCCTAAATTGGAGTTTGTTTCAAACAGTACGCCAAGGGTTGCTATGTTGGCTTTGAGCTTTTCTTTGCTGGGGTGAACGAGCTTGCTTTCCATGCCTGATTTTTGGAAGCCAGCAAGCAACGACGATGGTTTTGAGAGCAGAGTGTAACGAGACATTCAGATTCAAAATGTTATTATCTCAAACCGAGAAATCCATTCACATCACTGTACTCTTTCTATTTTATTGTTCTAGTGTGGTGCAAACTGCCCGCCATATTTTTTTTCTTTTGTTTTTTATTTTTTATCTTTATTTTATTCTTTTATATCGAGGATAATGGAATAAGCACTTATGTGCTTTTTTACATCGAGTCCCCGTGTGTATGCGGTTTTGTAAATTTTGTCATCTATTCCCACCGGCACACAATGGCCTACTCTTACGAAAAGCGGAACAGGATTTAACGTGTGCGCAAGATGTTCTGCGTGCGTTCGCACACGGGACCTCGGTTTATAGTCTCATCCGAAGGACTTTGACTTAGCCATGCGCCTGTTCTTTAGTCTTCCTTTTTCTTCTTCTTCTCTGTTTAAGCTGTAGTCTATCTTGAAATTGCTGTCTTATGCTTGATCAATACCGTCGTCGTTGCCGTTTGTTTTCATGTGTTTGATGATTCTTCTTGTTGTTTCTCATGTTGTTGTCGTTGCTGCTATTGTTGTTATTGTTGTTGTCGTCGTCGTCGTCGTTGTTGTTGTTGCTCATGTTGTTGTTCTTCTTCTTCTTTACATTCTTGTTCTTCTTCTTGACCGCAAGAAAAAGAAAGGAAGGAAGAAATAAAACAAAATAGAACAAAGCCCCCCCCCCCACCCCCCACCCCCCCCCCCCCCCCCCCCCGCAAAAAAAATCGATCAAGGATATAAAGTAGAAAAAAAAGAAAAGGAGAGAAAACAAAATTAATAAGGAAAAAGCGAAAAAAGGAGAGGAAAGTTAGAAGAAAAGGAGGAAAATTAAGCGGAGATCGGAGGTAGAGGGAGAGAGAGGAGAGGGGAGAGAGAGGAGTGGATAGGAGAAGGGAGGCGAGAGAGGAAGAGACGAGGGGAGAGAGGAGAGGTGAGAGAGGGAGAGGAGAGAGAGAGGAGAGAGAGAGAGAGAGAGAGAGAAGGGCAATAAACTTTACACAGACAGAACATTCAGAAAAAAGATTTACTGAACTGCCTGCTCCAGCTGCTCAAACCCCAATCTCTAACCTCTCTTTCTCTCTTCGTTCTCTCTCTCTCTCTCTCTCTCTTCTCTCTCTCTCTCTCTCTCCTCTCTCTCTCTCTGTGTCACACCACCCCAAAACAACACACAACACACACACACACACACAAAACACATGAAAATAAAAGTTTGACTTTGAACACACACAATGCATATATTATATATATATATTATATTTTATATATATATATATATATATTATATATATTATATATATATATATATATATATATATATATATTTTATATATTTTATATATATATATTATATATATGTGTGTGTGTGTGTGTGTGTGTGTGTGTTTTGTATATGTATATATATATGAATACATATGTATATATATATGAATACATATGTGTGTATATATAATAGGAGAGTGATCTGCCTTTGCGCCTGTCGGCAGCACTGTGTGTAGCTCTGTGTTTGAATGCTGGATGTGTGTGTTTTTTCTGGTTCCTTTCTAGAAATTTTTACATCTTCTTGTTCGTGTTTTCACCCTGAGTTATTTGGTCAGAACCTTTTTCTTTGTTATTATCTACTTTTTGAGATATTTCGATGTATAATTTTCATCTTTGTTGAATTGTTAAAAATTTCGATTCGACTTATGAATTGTGTTTACCTGACTGTGCTGGTCTTCGTGACCCATTTTAATCTGGACCTCTCCCGTTCAACAAATTGCACGTGATTCACAAAACTGACACCACCCCATCAATCAAGTCTAGTGTGTGTTGTTCTGTATAGCGTACCATGGCAGTGAGAGGCGGACATTAGAGCTTTTGCTGCACCTGAGAATTGTCAAAAACAGTACACGCTTGTTCCTGATATTAAGCAGCTTTATAACACACTTAGGCATTCATCGCCCCAAAACCCAGACGGGGAACACGGGCAGGCCAACGTCATCGCCAGTGGTGGGCTTACCTCTCCCGTGTCCCCCCCATCCCCTCTGACGTCACTTTGTCACCCTGACAACGCTTCTTCCCATGCTGCCGTCCCCCCGCCCTTCAGCTTTTGATTGTTCTGTTGTTTGTAACTCTGATAATGTTTTTTGTTCTGATGATTATGATGTATATCATGATGTGTTTCAAAAAGGAACCCCCTGATTAGCACAGTTCTTTCACCATCTTCTACTCCTGATTCACCATCCAAACTCTTGTCTGTTCTTCCGCTAGCCGCTTTCCACCATCGCTTGTCCTCTTCCTTGAGGGCTTGTCCAAAACACACCACTTTCATCTTAAACCCTCTCCCCTCCTTCAGATCTCCTTCAAGTTTGTTTGTTCAATGTGCAGTCTGTCTGTCCAAATGGAAAGCCGATCATATTGATTTCTTCTCTGAAAAAAACATTGACTTAAACCTTTCCTCACCGAAACTTGGCTTAAACCACATGGCCATGACCCAAAAATAAAACAGTTGACTCCTCCTGGAAAAAAAACCATTTCTTTCCCCCGACTCTCTCGAGGAGGTGGGATTGCCATCATTCTCAAAGAATTGGAACCATCTCTTTCTTTCAGTCAAAAACCTTCAATTTCACATGATCTTTTGAAGTTTTCGAAATCAATCTCAACCTACCTGGCCACTCTATTACTATCTGCTGCCTTTCCCGTCCACCCCCCAGCCGTAAAAACAACCTAACATCTTCTCTTTTTCACCAAGAATTCAGTCACCCCTCGACCACTACAGCTTCTCTCCCACTAAACTTATAATTCTTGGTGACTTCAACTTCCATTTCGACAACCAGTCTTCTCCAGATGTCAAACGTCTTTCTCTTTTTGTTCAACCATTCTCTCTCTCAACTGGTAAACGAAGCAACGCACAGATTGGTCTATTTTAGACTGGCTGATTACTAATGCTTCATTAAATCTTGTCACATCTGTTTCTGTCATCGACGAACTGCATTCTGATCATTCCGCATTCTTTTCCATCTCAACATCACAAAACCTTCAAAAGAGGAATTATGTTACTCGTCGCAATCTTAAGGCCTTAGACATTCATACCTTCTCTTCCCAAGTTTCCCGAACGTTTTCACAAACCTTCTGACCACACTGACCTCTCTGATCACTATAACACTTTTTCTCCGCCAACTGCTTGATGAGCATGCACCTCCTACTGATCATTCCTCCTGCGGGACCCTGTGCGCCATGGTATACCCAAGATACTTGATAGCAAAGCGCAAACGCCGGAAACTAGAACGGCAGTGGCGGAAGTCAAAAACCGAAATCAACAAACAGCTTTTCCGAAAAACAAATAAACAAAGTCAAACTTTTAATCCTTTTCAGCAAAGACAAAATACTACTTTTCCAAATTCTCTATGCTACACCCATAAAATCTCTTTTTTCCCTCACCTCAAATCTCCTTGGATCTGAAAAAACAACTCCTCTGCCTAACACCCACAGCCTGTCTGAACTTCCATCCATATTTTCTGCTTCTTTTCAGAAAAAGTTCGAAACATACGCTCCAGACTTGATCAAACTCAATTCCAGCTGCGCCTCCTGACCCTCAGTTCACTGGCACTCCTTCTTTTCCTTCCATCCCACAAGTGAAAAGAAATCATGACAATTCTGAAGGAAATGACTATAAAATCATGCGACCTTGATCCCATACCTGCTCCTGTTTTCTCACAATGCTTCCACAAACTTGTACCTATTATCACTAAAATAGTAAATCATCTCTTTAGTCAGGAAATTTTCCATCAGCTCGTAAAACAGCAATAGTCACTCCTCTACTGAAAAAGCACGACCTCGATCCCATACATTATGAAGAATTATAGGCTGTTTCAAACTTACCCTTTGTCTCTAAAGTACTAGAAAAAGTTGTTCTCTAAACAGTCAACAGTCACCTTCATTCCAATGATTTCCCACTTTTCAGTCTGCCTATCGCCCCAACAACAGCACCGAACCACCCTAGTCCATACTTTAGATACACTTCTACTTGCTTCTGATGCAGGAAAAATCTCCATCCTCACTCTTCTTGACTTATCTGCAGCCTTTGATACCATAGATCACTCAATTCTTCTTTCTCGCCTCCAAAATACGTTTGTATTAATGCACAGCCCTCACCTGGTTTACTTCATACTTCACAGACCGGTTCCAGAAAGTTATTGTAAACAAAATTCAATCAAAACCTGTCAAAATGGAATGTGGAGTCCCGCAGGGATCAGTCTGGGCCCTGTTCTCTTTATCTCTACACTGCTCCACTCTCACATATAATAAACAACCACCCTATTGATCATCATTTCTATGCCGATGATACTCAGCTTCAGTGCAGCGATATTGTTGAAAACTTGCCTTCCCTCCTGCAAATATGTCCTACTGCCTTCAAGACATTCAAAACTGGATGACTCAGAACAAGTTACAACTTAATGCTGATAAAACCGAAGCCATGCTCATAGGGACCCAACATAACTTTCCTTTTATCACAAAAACTTCAATAGAATTCGGCAATACATCAGTTCCTTTGTCCAACTCTGTGAGTATTTAGGAGTAGTTCTTGACAACACACTCTCTATGAAAAAATTCATCACCAGACCTGCCAGTCTTCTACTATCAATTACCGCTAAGCGCCGATTGCTGTATCTGTCAACCTGCTGCACTTCCATGCTGTCACATCTCTATCTTTTCACGTTTAGACTACTGTAATTTATTTGGCTGGCCTACCAGCATCATTATCCATTCTCTTTCAACGATACAACTCTGCGCTCGAAGGCTAAGAAAGAAAAAACTGAAAAACCATCCCCCACCCCCCCCCCCCTCCCCCCCCCTGCGATCTCTTATAAGTAGTTGCACTTATAAAAAAAAAAAAAGGAGGGAAGTTAAAAAGGAGAAACCTCTGTTCGAAATGAGTCAGAAAATCTGAGAAGAGCTTAAATTTAGTAACAGGATGAGGTAGAGACACGTCGAGTTCAGCAGCAGATACTTGAGCTTTCAAAAACCCAGATTCAAAACAAACATTTGGCGTGCCTCCTGCTCAGCTGGTCAACCCCAACTGGAAATTGACTCCTTCTCTCTCTCATTCTTTTCAAAACCTACACACATTCACTCAAATCACACACACACAAAACACACACATACACACACTGACATTTACACCCACAACATACTACCCAAATTCAACAGCATCTACACACCCCAATGTAATAAAGTTTGACTTTGCGCAGCAATGGTATTTGTGTATGTGTATGTGTGTGTGTATGTGTATGTAGTATATGTACGCTTGTCTAGTCGCGCGCATATTTGAAATTTTTTGCTATTATATATAAGGGAAAGAAGTTGATGCTATATAAAGATTATATACTTCATTTGTTTGTGTTTTTGATTATATATAAATTATATATTATTATTATGATTATTATTATTATATATATACATGCATACATATAACACATAAACACACACACTGAACACACGCGCCCGTGCACACATGAATTGTAAATCCGTGTCATATTCCTGCTGTAAATTACAAACAGATACAATTGAATAGGAGAGAAGAGAAGAGAAGGGGAGAGAAGAGAGAAGGGGAGAGAGAGAGAGGGAGAGAGAGAGAGAGAGAGAGAGAGAGAGAGAGAGAGAGAGAGAGAGAGAGAGAGAGAGAGAGAGAGAGAGAGAGAGAGTTTCTACCTCTTTTGTTTCTTTAGTCTGTCATCTCATCTACCTTTCATTTAGCATTGTCTGATTTTTTTTCAGAATTATTTACCGATCCTCTCCCTTCCGTTTACGTATAACTGTTTCAAGATTATAGACTTCTGCTTTTTGTATATTATAGTTATTATTATGATCACAGACTGTAAAAGTTTGTACATATAATTATATTCTCCCTTTCACTTTTTCTGCTCTTAACCTTTGATAATAGTATATATTATCCTTTATTTTTCTGACTCTGTTTTCTTTCTTTTTCCCCCGTGTCTGTTTCTTTCCCTTCAACTCTCTCCCTCTCTCTCTCTCTCTTCGTCTCTGTGATGCCAGCATCATTGCAGCCAGAAGATGTTACAATTAACGTGTTTTTGGGGGAAGCGATCGCCTGGTCATTGAACAGAAAGGCGGATAAAGAATCACCCGATAGCCCCTCTTCAGGCATTTTCAATTAGCAACGAAAGAGGCAGAGACGCTTTAGATTGGAATACCTCGTCTCACGTTGTCGTTTGCCAAATAGTTGTGTCTTAGAGGCCGTGAGTTCATTTTTTTATCGGAGTGCTACATTCTTTTTTTATTTACTGAAACGTTTTCTTTGTTAGTGAAAAAAAGAGTAGGTGGAGTATTTCAGGTAGATTCTTGCATTTTATTTGTCATGGCGTGTTATGTCCAGATTTTGTTGCATAATATTCAAATAAAAAGAAAGAAGAAGATGACGATGCAGATATTCGAAGAATACAACCAGCAATAAAACATCATACATAGAACTGAATTTAAAAAAAAAAATGAGATAAAATGAAATGAAAATGATACAAAAATAAAAAGAAACAAATTGATTTAAATCAAAATAGAGCAAAATAGATATGATACACTTAAAAAAAAATCACATAGAAAAGTGGAAACATTGCGAGTATTGAAAGCAAAGAAAAACTTCCAGGAGAGACCTAGCCAGCACACGTGACTGAAAGTCGTCAATTAGGATTATTTTGTATTGTACATCTCTTATGTCAGGGCTGAATTCTCTGCGTGAAATTCGGGCTGCTTTCCCTAGGGAGAGCACGTCGCCTCAAGAGCAGCGCCACCCATTGTGCCTTTTCTTGTCCTGTCTGCATGTGTATTTGTTTCCCTATCAGGCCTTTTCTACACAATTTTGCCAGGGACAACTCGCTTGGTTCTTTTGCGTGTGCTAAATGTGTGTTATACATGGGACCTCGGTTTATCTCATATCCGAAAGACTAACACCCAGACCACCACTCACGGTCTAGAGGATTGGGGAAAAGTTTCGGACACAAAAGGCTCAGCTTTGATACTTGTTTTCATTTGCGATAACACAGAACTTTGCTCAGATGAGATTGACTCTAAGCAAAAATGTTTAAAGATGCTTTTTTCAAGCATTGGATTGTCACTAAAAGATTAAACATAACTTTATCTATCAGTAAAGAAAACAATATGAAGGTAAGAATGTAAATTCAGAACAGTTGACAGAAAAGCAGTAAGTATTTCTAACAAATCACACACACACACATAGATAGATATGCAATCAAATTATGCAAAGAAAGAAGTAACACACAGATAAATTACTCATAAGTATTAATAGTAGTAGTAGTAGCAGCAATATAAGTAGAACTACTCCTACTCCTACTACTCCTACTCCTCCTACTCCTACTACTACTACTACTACTACTACTACTACTACTACTACTACTACTACTACTACTACTACTACTACTGCTGCTGCTGCTGCTACTACCACTGCTTCCTCTTCCTCTGCGTCTTCTTCTTCTGCTTGTTCTTGTTCTTGTTCTTCTTTTGCTGCTCCTGCTGCTCCTGCCCCTGCTGCTCCTCCTTCTGCTCCTGCCGCCGCCCGCTCCTCCTGCTCCCGCTGCTGCTGCTGCTGCTGCTGCTGCTGCTGCTGCTGCTGCTGCTGCTGCTGCTGCTGCTGCTGCTACTACTACTACTACTACTACTACTACTACTACTACCATAATGACAACAATAGAGCAGGAGCAGCTGTAGCTGCAGAGACATCCTTTCTAGAAGAAATCCTAATACTCCAAAACATTGCATTACAAACAGAAGCTTTAAAACATGGCTTGGCCACCCTGTACAACTAATCTGTATGACTAGCCTGGTGAAAAGAGACACTGCTGACATTCAGAGTGATGTTGGGCTCCTGTCTGGCCCCTCTTCCCTCTCTCTGTCCCCCCCACCCCCACCCCTCAGAACGCACGACTTTGCCATCAAGGGAACAGCTTCCAGATCATTAAGGTTCACACCTCTTGACCCCAGCTTTCCCTGAAACGAGTAATCATGTCTCTTCCGAGCTGCACGTGCTTGACAGCTGTCAGCGGTTAGGACAAGGAGCATGAAATGGACACGGGTGCCTGTCACTTCTACCTGTCTCCGCTGTCCCAGCCTTCTTTGTTCCGCCTTGTCTTGCTTTGTACCATCCTGGTTTATACCCCAGTGACCACAGGCGTTAAGCTGGAAGTTCTTTTCAGATGTCACTCTTCCTGCCTCCCCACCGCCAGAAATGATGACACTTCCCGCAGAGCTCATCTGTTACTGTCATGTGCGACTGTCTGCTGTTGTCAGGACTTGGTTATTTGAGAGCTGCAGAGTAGGTGAAGGGTGAGAGTCAGATTAATTGATGGACAATTTTAGCAAAAAGCTGAACACATGGACAAGTTCATTACTTTGTTTGTGAAGGTTGATTTCTCAAAGGTTGCAGTTGGAAAATCTGGAGCCAAATTTAGATGACAGGCATACTTGTAATCTATACTTTTTTGTAAGTGATCTGGTTATAGTTTTGTTATTTTCTGTTTTTGTGTGTTTAGCACTGCCTGAGGTTGAAACAATAGATTTAAAATGGTTGAGAGGTGTGAATGAGAGGAAGTGTGGGAACGGACGCTATAGCCAAGTGGTTAAGACCATTTGACTTTCAATCCCAAGTGTCCACTTAGTCATGGGTTTGAATCCTGGTGGTGCTTAGTGAATTAAGGGTGGGGATTTTTATGATCTCCAATACCATGTTCAAGTACAGGCTTGCCAGTGCCTTAATTCCTTGCAAAAATGCACCTTAAAGATCCCAGAATTCATGTCAGTATCCAGTGGGTTATGGAAAGGTGAACATACCATCATACTTCCATGAAACTGGAATGTGGCGACATTCATGGTGTGCAAAAATAGTCGCATATGCAAAATCTCAATATTGGTGAACCTCAGAGCTCTAGCTGAGGAACAAAAACAAGAAAGAATTAAGAATGAAAGAAAAGAGTCTATGTCCCAACTAACCATTTACATTCTTATCCCTACTTTCTCACTGAATGGTCTATGGTTTGTCCTTTTGCTTGTTTGCATTGTTTCAGTGCTTGTGAACTAGGGGTGTAATGGTACATGTGTCTCAGTGACATTTAACATTTATATATATATGATTCCCTTCCTGACAACATGTTGTGTGTTTGTCTTGTCTATTCTTGGGCCATTGCGGGGTTCTGATGGTAGGTGTGCACGCTTTTAGAGTGTGCTAGATCTACTTGTCACCTTTTCCCTGTGTTTCCAGTGTCACTCAGGTATAAACCATTCTTCCTTTTGTTTTCCTTCATTTAGAAGTAACATGGTTTTGTACACAAAAAGCAGTTTGGTTATGTTTTTGAGATAGCCTTGTGATTGAATTAACTGTAGAAGAGAAACATAATCTCTAGATAGAAAATGAAATATTTGACACCCCCTCACTTTTCCCAAAAGAACATACATAATGATGCTCCCTGTAATGAAAAGAATAGCTATTAATTCTTAATCATAGATATATCTATATATACATATCTACAGCGTGAGAGAGAATTTTTCTTTTGGGTTACATTCACCTCTTTGGGGACTTTGCACTTACTAAGGTCATGCTGTAAATGTCATGTATTTTGATCAGCTGTCACATGACGTGTCACTTTTGGTTATAATGAGACGTGGATCAATGTTGCTAATCTATTGCATTCAGTGTTTATGTATCTCTCTACATTTCTGTCCCTGTCTCTGCTCTAACCTCTCCCAGCCACATCCACCCACCCACTGTGAGTGTGAGTGTGTGTGTGTGTGTGTGCGAATGTGTTATCTTTGAAAAGAAAACTGCTTCTAAACCATGTTTGGATTTTAAAAAAATGTAGATAATGGAGAAAAAAATCCGGAAGTGAAGAGAGAGGGACAAAAAGAAAGAAAGAAAGACAGAAAGAGAGAGAGAGAGAGAAAGAGAGAGAGAGAGAAAGAGAGAGAGAGAGAGAGAGAGAGAGAGAGAGAGATGTTGCATTTGTGGCAATGTAGCCTCACACCTGAAAAAGCTTCTGTTTCAAACTTGCCTCAACCACCACCTGCATCACCAGTAATATCAACAGCAACCTCAACAACAACACAAACAACCACCCAACTGCGCACCACCCTCACCACCCCTGAAAACAAAACTCCTTTCATTACCAGTCCATCTTGCCTTTACGTTCAAGCATAAAGCAAAAAGACCACAGCATTAATTTGTGACCTCCTACTTCCTTCCTGAACAATGGTCTGAGTGTGTCAACCTTTTGTCAACCTTTCTGGCCCTCTGTCAACCCCTTCAAACCCCCCCCCCCCCCCCCCCCAGAACCCCGCTTTTCCATCAACGCTAACAGCTCTCAGATCACACAGGTTAACACCTCTGACCTCTTGCTTTGGCCCAAGTGAGTTAACATGTCTCTCACGCCCTGCACTGCCTGACAGCTGTCAGTTTCTGTGACAGGCAAACAGGGAGAGGACAGGAGTCAAGCCACTTGTTCCTGACCCCAGTCCTGAAAAGGATCTTTGTTCATTGTATAGTGGGGTTTGTCTATTCTGTGTTTTACACCCTCTTGAATGTGGATTTAGCTGCTGTTCATGCCTGCTGTGCTCCATATGTCTGTTTGTATGTTGTCTGATGTTGTTCCATTTGTGGGTGTCTTCTTCCTTCCCTTTCTCCCTGTGTCTGTATCTCCATTTTCTACTTGCTTTATCAGTTTATCCGTCTCTTTCTTGCTCTGTCATGTGTGTGTGTGTGCGTGCGTGCGTGCGTGCATGTGTACGTGCGTGTGTGTGTGAGAGCACTTTTGTGGGCACTTAGGTTTATGAACACATGCATGCATGTATGCATGCGTGCGTGCGTAGTGCGTGCATGTGTGTATGCATGCTTATAAGCATCTTATCTTTTGTCTTTTTGTTTGTGAGAATTGTATTATATACTACTTTAAATCATAGCAGATTTTTCTGCATGAAATTCAGGCTGCCTTCCTCGAGGAGAGTGCATTGCCACAAGAGCAGTGCCTACCATTATTTTCTCTTTTCCTGTCTGCATCTGTATTTGTATCCCTATCAGAGGGGCTTTTTTCTACAGAATTTTGCCAGAGACAACTGTCTTGTTACCGGAAGTTCTTTTGTGTGTGCTAAATAAGTATGTGTAACACATGGGACCTCGGTTTATCATCTCATCTGAAAGACTAGTACCCAGACCACCAGTCATGGTGTAATGGAGGGGGAAAACTTTCTGGTCCAATTGGGGATCAAGCCACTACACACTTCCAACCAACTTTCCAAGGCGTGTTACATCCAGACCACCAATCCATCCATGCAGATGCAGTGTGTGTTTGCTTGAGTACAAACTTGTGTCAGAATGCTTGCATGCATGTACTGAGGAGATGAATTTGAGATAGTGTAAAACTGAACCTTGTTTTTCTATCAATTTCAAACCCACATAAGAAGGTCTTGTTAGTCATTTGTAAAATAGCTAGTGTGGCATGTTTTTAATGAAAAGAATCACTTTTATCATTTTGCTTGTTGTAATACAAAAAGAAATTTGATACAAGACAAAACCATCTCCATCACACTCGGTAGATTTCTTTATGTCTTTAGCGTATAACCATCAAAGGTTTAAGATGCTGCCATTTGCTGATTAGTAAGACATTGGCCATTCTTTAGAGCAAGAGCCAGAACACCTCACTTTATATCTCCATCTTACTCACACTATTGTGTCATGACCTTTACCCTCGATGGTTTTTGCTTCCTTTGGTTTGTTTTACATTTCGTTTGTTTATTTTCTCATTTAATTACTGTATACACTTGCTTCCTTTTCCTTGCCTGTTCGTGTTCGTGTCATTCTCATTCTTTATGGTCTTCTTGTACTATACTGTCCTGTATTGCTCTTGCTTTTGTCATGGTTGTTTTCTTTCTTTCTTTCTTTCTTTCTTTCTTTCTTCTTCCTTCCTTCTTTCCTTCCTTCTTTTCTTCCTTCCTTCCTTCCTTTCTTTCTTTCTTTCTTTCTTCCTTTCTTTCTTTCCTCTGTTTCTGGGTATCTATATATGCAGTTTACCAGGTATTCACTTTGTGCCTGACTTCTGAGTCTCCACTGTGATCCTTCCCTCCTCCCTTCTGTCTTTCAGTGGTTTTCATTGAGAGAGAGAAGAGAGAGAGAGAGAGAGAGAGAGAGAGAGAGAGAGAGAGACAGAGAGAGAGAGAGAGAGAGAGAGAGAGAGAGATAGAGAGAGAGAGTTAAACTGAATTTTTTGTTTACTCATCATCTTGTTATGTATAAATCATAGACATTTCCATTAATTTCTACTGTTGCATTTCTGTGCACGTAATCTTTTGTTAAATCAGAAAGAAAAGCATCAATTATACTCGTCTTTGTCACACTGCTTTTGCTGCTAACACATTGATCAAAGATGTAATCGTGTTTAGGTAGGGAGCTTACAAATTCTCTCTCTCTCTCTCCATCTCTCCCCCTCTCTCTCTCTTTGATGCAAAGATCAATAAATTAATGTCCCTGTTTCCGCAAGGTGTCTTTATCAAAGGGCAGGCACTGGGAGGTTTCCATGACATAGGAATATGTGTGGGAATCAATCAGGGAATTTCCAGATGCTGGTGTCATTTACTGAGGAGTGTGGAAGGACTGACGCGTAATTCATGATTTATGTTATGTCAAGCAGTGTCGCTCTGCCTGTGTATTGTTAAGACTTGCCAAACAAAGAGAAGAAAATGAATGCCATTCACATAGCTGTTCCAGCCAGAGGTATGTGTGTGTGTGTGCGTGCATGCACACGTGTTTTGTGTGTGTGTTTGCTGTTGTTGATCTTATGTGTGTTTTGTTGTTGTTATCGGTGGTGTGTGTTGGTGGTGTCATATTACCTCAATATACACAGCAGTAATGTCCATACTACTGACATGGCAAAGCTGCCACAACAGCGACAAAGCAGCAGTATCAGCAAACACAGCCAAGCAGCTGCAACATAACCAAATCACAGAGCAAAAAGGCAACAGAAACAGTAAAAAAAAAGATATGGCAGAATTAGCTGATTCTTAAAATATTTCAATATTCGTCCTTGCAAGAAAGGCTCAAGGTGTATGTATACAAATGACACACCCAAATGACAGCCATGTATCTCTATCATTAGAGCAGTAGAGAATTTTAGGAAACAAAGCAAAAACGGCTGTTTTTTTGATTTTGGATCTTTAAGCATCTGTCATGTTGTCACTAGTAAAGACATGATTTCTTGTTGATGTCATTTGCATTGCAGGGAAGCAAGGCTGTCGCTGATTGTAGTTTTTGTTTGCTTTAAATCACTGTCACGCGAATTCGAAGGTTTCAAGTTCATGTAGGTCATATGAGGGTGACCTTGGAAGGAAATTTACAGAGTAAATATTTTGCTCAATGCACATGTTTGAAAGTGAGTTTTCTGGGCAAGGGCAGAATGGGAAGTTGGTATGGATGAACAGGAAAATATAATTGCTTTGGCTTATTTGCATAGTTATCATAATTGTCTTTCAATCATTTGTTTGGTAACAGAGTGGAGATATTTGATCTGCCACAACTGTGTACAACTTCTCAGCTATGACAGCACAGTATGAACAGGGATGATGTGGCCTCTAAGAAAGAGGCTGCATACATACTACATTTAACTGCGAAGACAAAGTGCATGCAATGGGCAGTTCTCAACCATCACCCAAGGAAACAGAGTGCTGCACAATTTTCAGGTGTGTCCCAAAATAGTAACACGTTGCTCTCATTTGCATGGGATGTAATCTACTTACCACAACATCACAGTTATATAAAGCAAAACAAAAGATTGCATCTTAGAAAGAATTGTTTATAAATCACCATGACATGCATAAGAAGTAATTTCTTTTTTCTGTTTCTGTTGTGTTTGGAAAGAGAGACAGGATAGAGAGGGATGGAGAGAGAGAGAGAGAGAGAGAGAGAGAGAGAGAGAGAGAGAGAGAGAGAGAGAGAGAGAGAGAGAGAGAGAGAGAGAGAGAGAGAGAGAGCGACAGAGAGAGAGATGGTAGAGGCAATGTTGCTCTTGTGGCAATGTGGTCTCATTGGTGAAAGAGCTCATATTTCACACAGGCAAACATGCCATGACTACCACGTACATCACCAGTAATAATTATGAACTGCAACCTCAACAACAATAGCAATAGCAACAAAATCAAAACAGCAACAACAAGAAACACCCCCACTCTCCCTCATGCCCCCAAAATATCCTTTCATTATCAGTCCATCTTGCCTTTGCATTCAACACATAAAACAAAAAGACTAGGTCATGTGTGACGTCACACTTCCTTTTTGCACAATGGTCTGAGTGTGTCAACCTTTTGTCAACCTTTCTGGCCCTCTGTCAACCCCCCCCCCCCCCAACCCCCGCTTTTCCATCAGCGCTAACAGCTCTCAGATCACACAGGTTAACACCTCTGACCTCTTGCTTTGGCCCAAGTGAGTTAACATGTCTCTCACGCCCTGCACTGCCTGACAGCTGTCAGTTTCTGTGACAGGCAAACAGGGAGAGGACAGGAGTCAAGCCACTTGTTCCTGTCCCCAGTCCTGAAATGGTTCTTTGTTCATTGTATAGTGGGGTTTGTCTATTCTGTGTTTTACACCCTCTTGAATGTGGATTTAGCTGCTGTTAATGCCTGCTGTGCTCTTTATGTTTTGTATCTGCTGTCTGTGTGTGTGCTGTTCCATCTGCTTGGTTGCCTCACCTCCTCCTCCATGTTCTCACTATGTCTCTCTGTATGTATCTGTCTCTGTCTATGTCTCTGTTCTTAATCATTCTATCTGATTATTTGTCTCTCACTCTTTAATGTGTGTGTATGTGTGTGTGCGCGCGTGTGTTCTTTCTTTGATTTAGCATTTCTACACTCATGTTCAGATTCTGTAAAACTGACCATTGCTTTTTACAGTATTTTCAAGCCCACAGAATTTCTGTAAGCATATGTGAAATGACTGGTGTGACGTCTTGATAATGAAAATAATCTTTCTATCAGATTGCTTGCTGTAGCAAAAAAGACATTTCATAATGACCAAAACAAGTATCTTCAACACACTTGGTATATTTCTTTAGGTGTTTAGGGTATAACTGTCAAAGCATTAAGACTCTCAGATCACAGAGATTAACACAGTGGTTAACACCTCTGACCTCTTGCTTTTTCATTTCCTTTTCCCATTTGCTTGAAAGACATTGCCCCAATTTTTGGGATATACGCTAAAACCACGGTACTTTATTTTTCCATCTTATCACATTATTTTCATGACCTTTTCCCCAATGCTTTTTTTGGGTTCCTTTTTTTCTTTGCCTTTTTTCTTTTTATTTATTCATTTTTTTACTGCATACACTTTCTTTCTTTTTAGCTACTTGTTTTTGTTTTTGGTTTTCTGCTTAATGTTTATTTCATGTTCTATATTTTTCTTGTTATTGGTCCTGCTCTTTCTTTCTTTCTTCTTTCCCTTCCTTTCCTTCCTTCTCTTTTGTTTATTTGTTTGTTTGTTTATTTGTTTGCTTGTTTGTTTGTTTGTTCTCTTTTGTACCCTCTGATTGTACGCTTTCCTCTTTTTCTAAGTCTCAATGTCTGTAGTTTATCAAGTATTCTCTTTGTGTATGTCCTTTGAGTCTCCATTGTAGTCCCCAACCACACACATACTTCTGTCTTTGAGTGTTTTCCAAAGAGAGAGAGAGAGAGGGGAGAGAGAGAGAGAGGGGAGGGGGAGAGAGGAGGGGAGAGAAAAGAGAAAATGGAAAGAGAGGGGGAAGGTGGGGGGAGAGGGAGGAAAAAAAGTGGAATAAAGGGGGGGCATTTAATCTTTAATTTTACTTTAGTTAAATCTTTTTTTTAAATCAGACTTTCTTATCTCTGCTTTTTGCATTTCTCTGTATGAATGTTGTAGTTTACTGTGCAAAACTCATTTTTCCTCAGTTCTTCACACTGTATTTTGTTGCTAATTTCTAGAAGGGTATTGACAAACAAATTCGGGAAAGAAAGTCTCACAAGCTCTCTCCTCCTCTCCCCCATCTCCTCCCTCCTCCTTCCTCTCTCCTCTCTCTCTCACTCCTCCCCATCACTTCCCCTCTCTCCAATCTCCTTTCTCTTCCCCCCTCTCATCTCCCTTCCTCTCTCTCCTCTCTCTCTCTCTCTCCCTCTCTCTCTCTCCTATCTTCTCCTCTCTCTCTCTCTTTTCCCTTCCAAAGAAAGGTAAAGGTGTACCATAACCTATTTGGTCGTAGGAGAGTGAACCATCAGTTACCTCAACTTCTCAAGAGGCCAGCATATTGAGGGTAGCGCCCATCTCCTCTCCCTCGCTGCTTTACCTTCACTGACTAATGAGGCAGGTCCCATTTACAACTGGGTGAAGTGGGGGACTGTACTGAAGCCAAGGCGCGCAAACTATCACCGATCCAAGTGGAAAGCGTGCTCGATGCTGCTTAACCTTAGCCGGGTGAAAGCAAGTGCTTGCACCACTGAGCTATCCCGTTCCCATTCTTTCCATACCTTAAGGTTATTGGGCAATCAGTCTGTCATGATAAAAAATGGGAACTGACATAGAAGACAACCAGGACCTCTCAGAGGGATGCTGTGTTCCTGCACATCTTCTGTCAGCCCTTTCACTGTCTGCCCTTTCAGAACTCACCCCTTTTCCATGAACGCTAACAGCTCCCAGATCACTGAGGTTAACCCCTTCTGACCCCAGCCTTTGCCGAAGCCAGTTAACCCGTCTCCTGCGCCCTGCACGAGCTTGACAGCTGTCACGTGGGGGACAGGCCAGCATGAAATTGACAGGGGGCGCTGCCACCCCTACCTGCCTCCTATCTTGACAGGGCGTTTTTGTTCGGCTGTTGTGTTGGTTTCATCATTTACAGCCTGCTGTCAGCAATTATGATTCAGAATAAAGCTTTAAGACATTCCCAAATCGTGTCTTCCTGATAAAATGATAGCTTCAAATTGTGATTATGTCAGTTCTGTGTGATTGTCTTTTTCAGTAAGTCAGCATGTGTGTGTGTGTGTGGTTTGTGTGTGTGCTTTGTGTGTGTGTGTGCTTTGTGTGTGTGTGTGCTTTGTGTGTGTGTGTGTGTGCTTTGTGTGTGTGCATGCATGTATTTAATTATTTATCGTTTTATTTTAAGGATAATGGAATAAGCGCTTTATATATTTTTTTTTTACATCCAGTCTCTATGTGCATACTGTTTTGTGATTTTTGTCATCCATACCCACCAGCACACAACGACCTACTCTTTCAAAAGATGGAAAAAGTATTATTGTGTGTACAAGATGTTCTGCGTGCATTCACACATGGAAGTTCAGTTTATCGTCTCATCTGAAGTGTGTGTGTGTGTGTGTGTGTGTGTGTGTGTGTGTGTGTGTGTGTGTGTGTGTGTGTGTGTGTGTGTGTGTGTGTGTACCCGCACATGCGTTTTTTAACCACTTCTCATTTTTATTATAACAAGACTATAATGTTCTTATAGAACCATTGATACAGCCCATCTTCATAATAACTTTTTCTTAATAAATCACGAAAAAACCACACGGTTCATGCAGAAGAAAAACATGTTTATGACACTTGACAGATCTCTCTGTTTTTTTCGCAGGGCTGTCAAGGTTTTAACACATTGCCATTTGCTGATTGCTGAAGCATCGACCCTCCTGCAGCACATTGCGCCAGAGTATTGCACTTTTTATCTGCATCTCACTTGCACTTTTTATCTGCATCTCACTTGCACTTTTTATCTGCATCTCACTTACAGTGTCGTATCTTGACCTTTACTGTCAGTCAGCCTAGGTTTTTTGGTCTTCTGTTTCAGTTTACTTTTTGTGTTGCTTTTCTTAACTAACTTTTATTTGCTCATACTTGTTTCAAATGATTTGCTTTTCATTCCTTTCTTCTTGTTCTTGTTCTTCTTGCTTTTTGGTTTTTTTTTTATCATTGTTGTCGTTGTTGTTGTTGTTCTTCTTGTTCTTGTTGGTGTTGCTGTTGTTGCTTTTGTTGATGTTGATGTTGATGTTGATGTTGATGTTGTTGTTGTTGTTGTTGTTGTTGTTGTTGTGTTGTTGTTGTTTGTTGTTGTTGTTTCTTCTTCTTCTTCTTCTTTTCTTCTTCTTCTTCTTTCTTCTTCTTCTTCTTCTTCTTCTTTCTTCTTCTTCTTCTTCTCTTCTTCATTCTTTGCTCTTTCTTTCTTTCTTTCTTTTTTCTTTCTTTCTTTCTTTTCTTTCTTTTTTCTTTCCCTTTTTTCCTTCCTTCCGTCCTTTCCCTTCCCTTCTTTCCTTTCTTCCTTTCTTTCTTTCTTTCTTTCCTTCTTTCTTTCTTTTCTTTTTTCTTTTCTTTTCTTTTCTTTTTTTAAATTACATTTATTTTTACACATCTGTATTGCTGTGTCTCTTTTATTTGCTCTTTTGTTTCTCTGGTCCTCAGTATCTAGTTGTAGTTCAAACCTCTTTTGGAAAGGAAGATGGTTCTAAAGCCCGTCTCTTTACCAATATATGACAATAATTTCCTTCAGAAGGCAGCTATGTGTGTATCCTAAATGCTCACTGCGTATACATATTACTTTCAAGAGCCGTTTCTTCAATGAGAAAAAGAACCAAGCAAGCACTCTGACAGGTTTGAGAGTAAGAGATGGTTGACACTATTACACAAGGCCAGAAAAGTAAGGTCTGAGACTTTATTTAGCGTGACAGGAAGCTTTTGTTTTGTTTTGCTGTGTTTATTACTGTGTCATGATATAGTCAGAAACAGGAGACTAGTGCATTTGCTTCAAGACAGAGAATGTCTGAGCAGTTTCAGGTGATGTTCTTAACAAGTGTGGCTGCTGCAATCTGCGCGGTCTGAATCTCTCTTTTTCTCCCTGTCTGCCCAGCTTGTTTCCGTTTTGTTAACAACACAACGTAGAGAGCTGTCAGGTTTTGAGGAAGAAGATGATGTATGGCTGAAATGGAAGACAAAAGGCAATAGTTGTGAAGAGAGTCATCCATCATTCTGTGAAATTCGAGATGCTTATGTTTACCTGTTGAGGAGTGATGGTCTGGGTGTTATGCTCCTAGGATCTGATGACAGAAACATTATGCCATGGAGAATTATAAACTGAGCTCTCTGTGTGTGGCACTGCTCTCTGGGAATAAGCGGTTATAAGTGTTTTTGTTTGTTTGTTTTTCTCTGTCAGTCTGTTTATTTATTTATTTTATTCTTTTATATCGAGGATAATGGAATAAGCATTTATGTGCTTTTTTACATCCAGTCCCCGTCTGTCTGTCTGTCTGACTGTCTGTCTCTCATACACATGCAATCACTCACACCCCCACGCCCCCTTCCCCCCCCCCCCCCCCCCCCCCCCCCCCGACACACACGTACATAGAGATCTTAATTTTGGCATCTATAGTCATCATATTGATGATATTTATATATATGTTCTTTTGCATTTCTGTATAGTCCAGTCCGATTGGAAATAGTCGGTTTTTTAGTTTTTGTTGATGGAGGTTTCTTTTTTCTAACCATGATGTGCTGTATCTACTTGTGGAAGCACTTTTACCAACGTAGCACTTGTTTCTAGGGAGGATGTTTTTACGTTCTCTTCCCACAAGATGTAGTCATTAAAAGATTGATTTCCCTATTTCCTAAAAGGTGTATCAATCAATGCCCAGGTAGTTGGGACACTTCCATGGTAGATAGGTATTTCTGTGGATCATTAAGAGACCTATCTAGAGGTTGGTGTAATTTACTAAGGAGTGTGCAAAGTTTGAGACACAAGTTGTGATCTTATACGTAAAGTTTTGTTCTGTGTGAGTGTGAAGGATGGGCGAAAAGACATTGATGCTGTTTCCTCAGCTATCTATACCACTTTTTTTTTGTTTGAGATAAGTTGCGTGATAATGAATAGGATGATAATGGGATGATGTTGAAATCAAGAACAGAACCATAATAGCCTTCATAAATGCCATCGTCTTCACTATTGTTGTTGCTGTTGTTGTCATCACTATTGTTTTTGTTATTATTAATGTTATTGTTGATGTTACTTTTGTTGCTGCTCTTCTCCTTCTTGTTTCCAGTGATACTGGAATGTGTACACACACACACACACACACACACACACACACACACACACACACACACACACACACACACCCACCCACCCACACACACACACACACACAACACACACACACACACACACACAACACAGACACAGACACAACACACACACACACACACACACACACACACACACACACACACACACACACACACACACACACACACACACACACACACACACACACACACACTACCACAGGGATGGAATACAGTACTGATTGAAAACTATATAATTATGTTCTCAAACCTGACATGAGAAAAGCTGGACCTGAAGCTACCAGTATCAGTTTAAAAATGGATATAAGCAGTCTACTGGCTTCAGTTTCTAATCAACCTATATTCCTACTGCATTTGGATTTCCTGCAGATCATGCATTTATTTTCAACTTCTACCTTTATGAGCAATTCAGCTTATAAACTCTTCCTATGACTTATGAGGTTCAAGCTTGAAACCGTCTAGCTGATCACCGAGGCGCTAACCACTACGCCATGGTGGCTGGCTATGTTGAAAACACACAACACACACACACACACACACACACACACACACACAACCACACACACACACACACACACACACACACACACACACACACACACACTGCAACCACTACCAAATCACCTCCAACACTAATCAAAGCTGTATGACACTGACCCTTGACCATTACAGTGTCGCGAGAAGGAAGGAAATAACACCAAGGACAAACAGCATCTCTCAGAAGGATGCTCTGCTCCAGTGCACCTTCTGGCTACCCTTCCCTTGTCAACCCTTCCCCTGTCTGCCCTTCCCCTGTCTGCCCTTCCCCTGTCTGCCCTTCCCCTGTCTGCCCTTCCCCTGACAACCCTTCACCTGACAACCCTTCCCCTGACAACCCTTCCCCTGACAACCCTTCCCCTGACAACCCTTCCCCTGACAACCCTTCACCTGACAACCCTTCCCCTGACAACCCTTCCCCTGACAACCCTTCCCCTGACAACCCTTCACCTGACAACCCTTCCCCTGACAACCCTTCCCCTGACAACCCTTCCCCTGTCTGCCCTTCCCCTGACAACCCTTCCCCTGACAACCCTTCCCCTGACAACCCTTCCCCTGACAACCCTTCCCCTGTCTGCCCTTCCCCTGACAACCCTTCCCCTGTCTGCCCTTCCCCTGACAACCCTTCCCCTGTCTGCCCTTCCCCTGTCAACCCTTCCCCTGTCTGCCCTTCCCCTGACAACCCTTCCCCTGACAACCCTTCCCCTGACAACCCTTCCCCTGTCAGCCCTTCCCCTGACAACCCTTCCCCTGTCTGCCCTTTCAGAACTCACCCCTTTTCCATCAATGCTAACAGCTCCCAGATCACTGAGGTTAACCCCTTCTGACCCCAGCCTTTGCCGAAGCCAGTTAACCCGTCTCCTGCGCCCTGCACGAGCTTGACAGCTGTCACGTGGGGGGACAGGCCAGCATGAAATTGACAGGGGGCGCTGCCACCCCTACCTGCCTCCTCTCTTGACAGGGCGTTTTTGTTCGGCTGTTGTGCTGGGTTTCACGATTTACAGCCCGCTTTTCTTTTCGTTCAGAACACTGCTACCGGATGATTTGGAGCGTTTGTTGTTGTTGTTTTTTCTCTGTGAGATGAAAGTGTGACTGTACTCATAATTATGTCAAAGTTCTAGTCTACATGGGTGGTTTTTTTCCCCTCACAGAGTAGCAGTCGAGCTTCATCCACTTAACGGATGCGAATTTGAGAGTGTTGCTCAAATTACCTGACCAACACTGCAGGTGTCTGTATCTCTCGGGCCTGGTTGACGCCGGGATATATAATGATAGTAAGCGTAGAGTACAGCTCTGTCAAGTAGTCTCAAAGCATATGCACTTCCACAGCAGCATAATTACGTCATCCTCATTGTCATTGATCATCATGCAATTAAAAAATTGCCTCTGATTCGGTGGTCCCAGTTACTCTGGTCTCATGGTGACCTCAGATTCGGTTTGCCCATACACTTCTGTGCCTGTGGTGAGTTTGTGTCAAAGCCTTTGGGGTTGGAGGTTCGCGGGGACGGTCGTTGGAGGGACGTTGTGGTGGTTGCCACCTCGGGTGGGCAACTCACTCAGTCTGGCTCCGCGACTGAGCTAATACTGTCGTTAGTAGGGGGCTTAGTAGGTGGTGTCCTGCGTATGTTAGCTCAGAACAGGCACCACTGAACACCACCAAAGTGACCCAGCAGCAGTGCAGGGCCTCTCTGGCTGGTGGCCCCGCGGCGGCCTGATAGTGATTGGCTCCCGGTGGACCTCCGACTCTGAGGATGAGACATAACAAATCTGGGTATGGTTGTGGCGGGGAGATTGGGGTGAGCGGCGTGGGAACAGCAGGACGGGGGACGTCACAGAAGATGAGGCAGAAAAAAAAAGAAAAAAAAAAAAAGAAAAAAGAAAAATCACATGATGCATTTAACGTAATGAAAACAAAAAAACCCCAAAATGAGCTCTCTATGAACGGATACGACTTTAAGCTCTGACGTAAACTCATTTTCAAACTGAACACAAAGTAAGAACAA
>CM054134.1:121966209-121996209 GCA_028751875.1 Rapana venosa
AGGCCTGCTATATAAACATGGCTTTGACAGGGTGATAACAGTTGCTGTAGGGTTTCTAGTGATAAAAATAGGGGACCCCTTGCACTCTGACCGCACACATGGCAGTGTGAAAGTCCCTACAAGCCCACCCCCTCTTCCTAGTAACCCTCTTCACCCATCTGCCTTGTATATATTATAGAGCTGCTGGGCATCCCTTTCTAGAAATCTGATATTCATGGTTGATACTTTCCATGTGGCCCCCCTTCTTTCAACAGATTAAAGTTCATCTGCTACCGACAGAGTGATGACTTGCGACTTCAGAAAAGGGAAGTAATGGGCATGGAAGAGTTACATCACATAAACCCTTCGCTGCAGTTTCACTTTTTCTCTCCCTTTTTTAAATGTGTGTGTGTGTGTGTGTGTGTGTGTGTGTGTGTGTGTGTGTGTGTGTGTGTGTGTGTGTGTGTGCATGGCGGGCTTACCATCGAGGACACGCAGAGTTAATGCGATGTGATGTTTTGCCAGATGTTTTTGAATAATTATGTCCATGATACTGATGGTGATGATGATGATGTTGATGATGGTGGTGATGGTGATGATGATGATGATGACGATGGCGACGATGACAGTCATGATAATAATAATTATGGTAACAATGATAGCAACAGTGCTGCTGCTGCTGCTGCTACTGCTGCTGCTGATGATAACGCTGATCATGAGGAGGAGGAGGAGGAGGAGGATGAGGATATGATGATGATGATGATGATGATGAAAACATGACGATGCTGATAGCAGCAACATAACGACTATAAAAAACCGATTTTAGCATAGCACAGCAATATGTAATCCAACCATAACAACAATACGTTTCTTTGTCGTTATTGTTGTTGCTGCTGTTGCTATTGTTGCTGTTGTTGTTGTTGTTGTTGTTGTTGTTGTTGTTGTTGTTGTTGTTCTTCTTCTTCTTCTTCTTCTTCTCTTCTCTTCTTCTTCTTCTTCTTCTTCTTCTTCTTCTTTTCTCCTCCTTCTCTTCCTTCTGTGGTACAGTGAAGTAATAATAATAATAATAATGTATGGAATTTATATAGCGCTGAATCTTGTAAAGCAACAAATCAAAGCGCTCAGATTACTTTTTTTTATATCGAGGATAATGGAATAAGCACTTATCTGCTTTTTTTACATCCAGTCCCCGTGTGTATGCGGTTTTGTAAATTTTGTCATCTGTTCCTACCGGCACACAATGGCCTACTCTTTCGAAAAGCGGAACAAGATTTAACGTGTGCGCAAGATGTTCTGCATGCGTTCGCACACGGGGCCTCGGTTTATAGTCTCATCCGAAGGACTGAAGTGTGAATAAACACACCGACATACAGGCGGAGTCATAATCTGGTTTGAGACAAGAAATAATCACATCTGAGCGGAGAAAAAACCCGCACCTGCAGCTATAAAAAGTGATAGCACCAGCCTGGTTGATCTCTGGGTAAATCTTTCATCCATCTCCAATCCGAAAAATACCGTCAGATCCCGTTTCTCTGTAGCATAAACACAATCGTTTTCTCAACCCCTGCCAAGCAGGATTTTCCTCTGGTTAATAAATCTCGTGTACAGCGTCTTTCTAATGTAGAGCCAGCATAATCTACCGCAGCTCATGGATTTAAAATGATGTACTGTTGGTTAAATCCCTATCGCGTTTAGTAAAAGATTAACCAACCACCATTCTGATATGGTGAAACCCTAAACCCCCTTTAGCCTAGGAAAGAATATTTCAGTATTCCATTCTATTCTATATGAGTATAACAGCACTGCCAAAAAATCACCCTTATATAATCCCACACGTTATCCACAGATCTGATTATGCTCAAGCAAATTGTTTCAACTTCATTGTATTGTTGCATCCAGCTTTGACAAGTTTGGACCGTCGGCTGTCAATTGTAACAACATTCATCAGTCTCTCTACGTATCCAGTTTCGTTTTGGCTTCAGACCTGCATGCTAAATATTTACCATAATAAGTATCCGCTACTGCCATTCAACATAAGGAAGTCTTGTACAAGAAATATCCTACATCCGTTTATTTAGAATATATTCGACCAGTTTTCTTTTTCTTTTTACCAGAATATCAAGCTCAATTCCTTGAACAACTGTCGTTTCCTTTTTACCGCTGTAGCAATGTTATCACAACTACGACAAGAAAGCGACAGCGGCCATCACAAATGTTAACAGATTAAAAAACACCAAACACATACACAGAGAGACAAGGACAGGTGACAGGTAGCTACAGTAAATCGTCGGAGAAGACAGGGAATAATCATGAAGATGATATTCGATAATTGATTACAATAAGAAAGTTCAAACATGACAGACTCTAAGTGTATATGAAGGACACACCCAAGTAAAGGTTGTTATGAACTCCATCTTCATATGACACAAATCGATGCACATACGTCAGAGACTGAAACCAAAATGTGTCATTTTCTTTACTTTTGTATATCTTCGACCTTCCATCAATAAGTCATGAGCAAAAACTTTATTACTGTCTGGTTCACACACTGTTTAGAGAGAGATGCTGCTGGTCCTGCATTATGTTTACTGTCATTCATTATGTGCATGAATTAAAAAGTTATATATTTACAAAGACCTGAATTCAATGGCAATAGCAATTCACACTGTTTATAAAATGGACAGTTTCAACAGACGCTTCTTGAGTCAGGGAGGAAGCAGTAGAGAGGAAGTGGTAAGTAGTTTGTTTAAACGCTTTTTAAAAGTTATTACTCATTCTTTCTCAATAAGGATATGTGTGTTAGAATGCTTTCTTTATTGTTCAACGAATTGACAATCGAGAGATAGATAGATAGATAGAGAGAGAGAGAGAGAGGAGAGAGAGAGAGAGAGAGAGAGAGAGAGAGAGAGAGGGGAGAGAGAGAGAGAGAGACAGAGACAGAGACAGAGAGAGAGAGAGAGACAGCCAGCCAGACAAACAGAGGCACAGACAGACAGACAGACATACAGACAGAGGCACAGACAGACGACAGACATACAGACAGAGGCACAGACAGACAGACAGACATACAGACATACAGACAGAGGCACAGGCAGACAGACAGACATACAGACAGACAGAGGATCATAGTGCTACAATGACCGTAATCCAATACTTTGCTTTCAGATGGAACATAGTGATTATGCAATAATGTAGTGTGATACAAACACACACACACACCACACACACACACACACACACACACACAACACACACACACACACACACACACACACACAACACACACACACACACACACACACACACACACACACACTGCAGGTGTAATGGACTGAAACTGATCACCAGGTCTTTGTGGTGTGATTGACAGGGAGATAGACAACCGTAGGAGCCGAATGTCACTTCTATGTCCATGACAATCAACAAACGTGCGTGCGCGCGTGTATGTGTGTGTGAGTGTGTAAATTTTTTTTATATATATGAAGCATTGCCTTTCACTGTCAAGGTAATAAAACAGTATTTGTCTTAAATTTGTATGATATTCTATCTTTAAAATATCTGTGTAGTATGTTAATACCATCAGTTTTACCGGTTTTCCTCTCTGTCACAGTCATTTCATTTACAGCCCAGAGTTCCACAGATGCCATGTCAGGGCTGGTGGATACATTCGTGTTCACTGATGGTATTGTCATTTAATAATAATAATAATAATAATAATGAATAGCATTTATATAGCACATTTCTCAAAGCAATGACTCAATGCGCTTTCATACCATGCGCATCTATACACATGCACACACAGCACATAATAACAACAACAACAACAACAACGATAATGAGCATTTCTAAAGCGCAAATAAATTTACCAGAGATACCTATCGCACTGTAGAGGCACACACTTGCGTCCGGGCACACACTAGCAGGGCAATTAACAGTACACTCAAGAGAAAAGGCACTAGCAATAACATAACTAACAAACAAACAAAAACCCATAACCGACAGCCAGGCATGCACACGAAGTAGCCTACAGTGTGACAAACGGCGACCGTCAAGACAAGCACAATATATTAACTAGCTAAGAAATACATTAAAGAGATGTGTCTTCAATGAAGACTTAAACTGGGATAAAGTGGGAGCATGTCTGACGGCTGGTGGCAGAGAGTTCCAGATCGTGGGCGCAGCAACACCAAAAGATCTACGACCTGCGGTTTTGAGGTTGTAGTGGGGTACAACAAGTAAGTTATCATTCGAAGACCGATTTATGGGAAATATTGCTTTCGTTCGTATTGTTTAGTCCCTTTTATCTAATATAGTGTTATGTTCTTAATGTTCTCTCATGACATACCTTGACTTCACATCACTGCACTCTTGCGGGTTGCTGTAGAGACTAACACTATCTGTGAAGGTATCCTGAGCTCGTTACACCTCTGCAGTAATTACATTCAGAAATATATAAAGGGAATCTTACTTCAATAACAACTCTCACGTGGCTTTGATACAAACTGATACTGCCTCCCTGTTCAGTTCCTGGTTATGGTACAATGGACATGGGCCCTCCCCTGATCATATCAACTATTAAATACCTGGCAAATAGTTTCATACACCATTTAACCTCTCCCCAGCCACGTCCACAATCACCACACCTCACAGAACTTTCCCTTCACCCGCTTCAGGGCTGAAGAGTTACCTGAACACCCGGAACAATATCATTTGGACAAAAGGGTGGAGGAGGAGATGGCAGAGATGGCTGAGCGGCAGATCAAGGCAAAGGATGGGGAAGGTGAAGACATTCATCAGTCAGAGGAGACAGCCGTTGACAGCTCATCATCGTTATCCACTGGCCTATCTGGTTGCCGCTTCTTTCAGGTGGTGGTGTCAGGTTTCACTGCAGGGGACAGAGACAGACAGGGAGAGAAAAAAGGTGTGGTGGTGTGGAGAACAGAGGGGGACAGCTGCTGAGGACATTCCTGCCTGGCTGTGCTGTGGGCTTGAGGGAACAATGGTGGAGTTTGACCCCGCTGTTATAATCGATGTTTGTGTGTGTGCATCAACTGTTCTGACATCCTTGAAGAACATGGAGAAGTTACAAAATATCAAGAAACAAAAAAAACAACTGAGTTTCTTAGTTTCATACAGCATTTAACGAGGATATCTCAGATTTTAAAAAAAAATTAAATTATTATTATTTTTTTATTTTATTTTATTTAGTAATTTATTTATTTATATTTTTTTAAAACAGATTTCGAATCCTTTGAACGTATTAATGTTGATAGCGTTAATAATTTAAACAACATTATGCATAGTTTTCCTCTTTGTTAAAAGGAAGAGTTTTTAATACTTCAATTTTCTTTTAGATGTTTGGTATAATATTTATAACAATTTTTAGGAGGTTTCGTCACGTATGAACCATTAATAAGATAATGTAATATGTCACCAGTATCACCACTATCGTAGTTAATATGTCTTTCTGTCTCCTCTGTGTTTCTCCTTCTCCCTTGCTCTATCTCTGTATCTATGTCTCTGTACCCTTCTTTCCATCGCTCTCTTGCTCTCAGCCTCTGTCTCTTTCCCTGTCACTGTACTTCTTTATCTCACTTTCTATTTCTCTGTCTCCTTATACCTGTACCTCTGTCTGTCTCTCTGTCTGTCTGTCTCTCTGTCTGTCCGTCTGCCCCCCACCCCCACCCCCACTTTGAAGATATTCTCTCTCTGTGCATTTATTAAAACATTATGATTGCTCAAGTACAAAAAAGTGATCATTTACACAGATATAAGACTCCTTATACATTTTTTATGTCTTCAAGATAATAATAACCGATCTTGTGTTCAGTGCAGTTGGATTTCTTGTATTGATTCATTCCCATCATTTGACAATATTGTTCTCATTTCCCCCCCCCCTATTTTCAACAAAGCAGTGTGGGGTTAGACACTCTTTCTAAAGGACAAACAACACAGCTAGCACTGATCCCTCTGCTTACAGTTCTGTCACGTGGTTCTTTGAAGAACTAACTCTTTGTTTTGAAAACACTCCAGTGGACGTAGAACGCTGACTGAAATGCTAAGAGTTGGTTTCTCCTATCTCTCGTGAATCACATCCAAACAGAGCACAAGTTGACTCAGAAATCAAGTTGGATTTCTTTTATTCTACTAAATCAATTCAAAACAATATTCATTTCCAATACAAGAGTTCGAAAACAAAAAGGGAAAAATCCTTCCCATAAACACTGCGGATCAACAGCCGAAATTCTGTGACTACACTCACTACATAAGAGCTCAATCAGTTAAAATGACTTCTACAGTCCTCATAGCTTCCTTCTATTCCTTCTCAGTTCTCTCCCCTTCTTCAGGCAATCGCTGCTTGCCTCCCCTTGGCTCTCGGCCTTTCCTACTCTCCTTCTATCCCATCTTTCTTCCTCGGACTCACTGGACTAACTGTCCGTACCTCTCACTTTCTTGGCCTCTCCTCCCCTCCATCTGTCCGTCCGTTTCCCACGCCCTTCTCCTCTCCATCTGTCATCTCTGTCTCAGACTCTCCTCCCTCCAGTGTGATAACAGCCCCATGTATATATACAGTGCCAGGGCCCTTCCTACTAGCCACTGGAAGGTTCTGGAAACTTAAGGAAGTCTCCGACCATTACCAACTACACAAACATCTCCGGTTGCCGTGAGGCCATCTGGAAACTGTTAGAACCTCTTAGAATACTGTAAACTACACCATTCCGGAAAAGTCTAGAACTTCATAGAATACAGTAAAATATTCTGGAAACTTCATGACCAACCAAACACATGCAAGCTAAAGGTAACAACATTTCTTAACCAAAACTATTATCTCATCATCAATGCATGCATCATTAAGCCAAGAATGCCATTCATAGCAGTCCTAAAAATCTTCTTAACAAAAACTCAGAATCTGTTTGTAACATTACCCCCCACTTAGAACAAATTTCCTAAATTTGTTTCATAAAACAAAGCAAACAGATTCAACATTGAAACTCGAGATTCATAGTGGTTAACTCACCTACAATGTACCGCATTAGCACATTTCAGTCCACAACTGGTTCATGCAATTAGTTCCAATATTGTCACTTGAGATTATGGATTCAACTTTTGCATATACACTTCATGGAAACATTCAGAGATTAGCCTTTCCACCAGAGGTCACACATGTTGCCCCTCAAATGTCCTCTGGGATCAGCATCTGTCCATCACTCCCACTGAGGTAAACGTTGGGGAAGTGTCCACGCCAACGCAGTCTCTGGTACACCTCCTCCGGGATCAAACACTGCAATCCTGTCAGGCCTCCTGCGGTCCGCACACACGCTGCCTGCACCATCCTTCCCCTCGATGACAGTAACCAGAGCAGCACTCTGAGATCCCAAAGCTTTCTGTACTATCCCCATTTTCATCCACTCACAGAAGTCCTCCTCAAATTCCCTGGCCACCTGAGGAATATGGTAAGGTCTTGGCCTGACTGGACCAGAGAATGTCAGTTCTTCTTGGGGGTCCACCAATCCTTTACTTCCTGGGATTTCAGTAAACTGGTCAGCACTGCCACTTATAAGCTTGCTGGATTCCTCCCTCTTGTGATGAGAATCTTGGTCCCACTTGAACTCTTCCATTGATTTGCCTGAACCCATCTTACTCAGTTCCAGAAGTTCATTATCCTTCAAAGTCTCTTTATCACTCCTATTGACTTCTTCTTTTGATGCACTATCATCTAGGTTTGGTACGCCCTCACTCTCCATCCATTCTGGATTAGGATCATCTGCAGACCTAGCACCCTCGATATTACCAATGATCAGATCATAAACTGGAGTAGGTAAACATAAAGCTTCAATCTCTCCTTCGAAGTAAGGTGTGTCCACTCTGATCAAAGCTGTGGGTACTTTCTTCACTGCACTGTCCACTGACTGGAGGAAGCTATGGCACCCTGTGTACTGGTTTTCCTTAACCAAGCCCTGTCTGACCACAACTCCACTGCATCCAGTATCTCTCAGGACATCCACAGTCTTTCCAGAGACTCGACCCTTTCTTACTGGAAGATTGACATTCTTCCTGATGAACGATCCAGCCGCTGCACTTCTGATCACGGGGATCTTCTTTCCAGAAGCCAAGAGAAGCTGACCATCCTCCATATCTGACTCCAAGTCATCATTGCACGACTGGTTCTCTGGCAGAAATGGCTTCACCACACCCCCAGCACATATCTGGCTACCTGCCCTTGCTGCAGCTGCTCTATACACTGATGGTACTGCATCCCCTCTGACACGTCTGTCATTCTGGCCTCCACTCCCTGACATTCTTGAGTGGGCGTTTGTAGTTCCGGAAGCCCAATAGGTTTGACATTCAGACTGCCTGTGTCCAACACGATGGCACTTAAAGCATTTTACTTGTTTCAGCTTCTCTCTCTCATCTGGTTTACGCGGCTCTCTTCCAGCTGAGGGATAGTTTGGCTTTGCAGTCGCCAGGGTGCGATTTTGTGATATTAGGTAACGATCTGCAGCCCTAGCCATGTCACACAGTTTTTGAGATTCTTGCTGACGAAGATGAGCTGCCACATCCGTTGGGCAGGCATCAATAAACTGCTCCTTTACAATAAGGCTTGACAGCCCTTCATAGTCCTCTGCATTACCTGACAACTGAACCCAGCTTTTGAGATATGCTTCAAGTCTGACAATAAACTGTGCTGGTCTCTCTCCAACTTCAGGTTGACAGTCACGGAATCGAAGACGGTATCCTTCTTCTGTGAAGTCATATCGTGTCAGAAGAGCGACCTTCAGTTGGAAATAATCTTCAGCTTCTTCCCGAGACAGACGAGTGTAGACATTAAGCGCTCTCCCTGTCAGTAAAGCACCCAAATTAGAGGCCCATCTGTCATGTGCCCAACCCGATTTGGTAGCAAAGCGTTCAAACCTCTCTAAATAACTGTCCAGGTCATCCTCTCCATCCACAAATGCTGGCAGCTTTGGGTTCTTTGAACTGTCAGTATTGGGTCTTCGGGCAGAAGCCCCATACTCCAGCTCGAGTCTCTTTATCTCTAATTCATGATACCTTTGTGCTTCTACCTTTTCAATTCTTTCTTTTCTCTCTCTCTCTCTTCTCTCTCAATCCTTTCCTGCCTTTCCCTCTCTCTGTCTTCTCTTTCAAGCGCTTCTCGCCTCTCTTCTCTCTCCCTGGTTTCTCTTCTTTCTTTTTCCCTTTCTTCTCTTTCAAGCGCTTCTCGCCTCTCTTCTCTCTCCCTGGTTTCTCTTCTTTCTTTTTCCCTTTCTTCTCTTTCAAGCGCTTCTCGCCTCTCTTCCCTTTCAATCCTCTCTTTTCTATCCTTTTCTCTTTCTTCTCTAAACGCTTCCAACAACTCTTTTCCTTTGAGTCCATATTGTCGTGCTAGGTTTGTTAGCTCCTCCTTGCTATCTGCCATAGTGACTCTTCTTCAAAGACTGGAATCAGACACAAATTTATGACACAATGACACAATGACAACAACACCTAGATCCAGATGTACTTACGTGAGCTCCACAGAAATAACCTAGATCAGACGCCAGATCTCACTCAGCAGGAGGCTAAAGCAAGATCGCGGCCCCTGACAGTCACTTCAGTCACACAATGCTCACTGGATTTCACAACTTTACTGGGACACAGTCTGAATCACCGCAGCAAAACAGACAAAGAACTCTGAATCCACACACTGAATTTCACCCAGAAATTCCGTAGATCTATCGTAGACACACCCCAGTGGTGAATACGATGCCTCTTCACAAATTCAGCTCCAGGTTACTCTGAAACACCGCAGCACTTTCAGACGTACACCTACTGAATCAACATAACGAATTTCACACTGAAATTCCGCAGATCCTCGTAGACACACCCCAGTGGTGAATACGATGACTTCACAACTTCAGCTTCAGGTTACTCTGAAACACTAGCACTTTTCAGATGTACACCTACTGAATCGACACAACGAATTTCTCACTGAAATTCCGTAGATCTATCGTAGACACACCCCAATGGTGAATACGATGACTTCACAAATTCAGCTTCAGGCTACTCTGAAATACCAGCACTTTTCAGAAGTACACCTACTGAATCAACACAACGGACTTCTCACTGAAATTCGGTATCTCTTGTAAACACAACCGCAGCAGTGAATACAATTATTCTCCATTTGAAATCTGAAGTCAGAAGCTACTGTATTAATGGATTATTCGAAGTTGAGAGATATCCCGGCTTGGCCCCCAATTGTCACGTGGTTCTTTGAAGAACTAACTCTTTGTTTTGAAAACACTCCAGTGGACGTAGAACGCTGACTGAAATGCTAAGAGTTGGTTTCTCTTATCTCTCGTGAATCACATCCAAACAGAGCACAAGTTGACTCAGAAATCAAGTTGGATTTCTTTTATTCTACTAAATCAATTCAAAACAATATTCATTTCCAATACAAGAGTTCGAAAACAAAAAGGGAAAAATCCTTCCCATAAACACTGCGGATCAACAGCCGAAATTCTGTGACTACACTCACTACATAAGAGCTCAATCAGTTAAAATGACTTCTACAGTCCTCATAGCTCTCCTTCTATTCCTTCTCAGTTCTCTCCCCTTCTTCAGGCAATCGCTGCTTGCCTCCCCTTGGCTCTCGGCCTTTCCTACTCTCCTTCTATCCCATCTTTCTTCCTCGGACTCACTGGACTAACTGTCCGTACCTCTCACTTTCTTGGCCTCTCCTCCCCTCCATCTGTCCGTCCGTTTCCCACGCCCTTCTCCTCTCCATCTGTCATCTCTGTCTCAGACTCTCCTCCCTCCAGTGTGATAACAGCCCCATGTATATATACAGTGCCAGGGCCCTTCCTACTAGCCACTGGAAGGTTCTGGAAACTTAAGGAAGTCTCCGACCATTACCAACTACACAAACATCTCCGGTTGCCGTGAGGCCATCTGGAAACTGTTAGAACCTCTTAGAATACTGTAAACTACACCATTCCGGAAAAGTCTAGAACTTCATAGAATACTGTAAAATATTCTGGAAACTTCATGACCAACCAAACACATGCAAGCTAAAGGTAACAACATTTCTTAACCAAAACTATTATCTCATCATCAATGCATGCATCATTAAGCCAAGAATGCCATTCATAGCAGTCCTAAAAATCTTCTTAACAAAAACTCAGAATCTGTTTGTAAAAAGTTCATACTCGTCCTTCTGTGGATAACGGCTCCTTTCCCTGACAGAGGCACGTGCTCTGGCTGATGAGGGCATTGACAAGGCTGTGAGTTTCCTTTGATGTGGAGATCAGTGGATACCTAGAACCTGCTGACTGTGGACTAGCTCTTGATCACTGAAGAATCAAAGGAAGTATGGAACAACCTTTGACTTATCTGTCATCTGTATTGTCAATCAGTATATAAAACCTTCGACTTATCTGTCATCTGTATTGTCAATCAAACCACGAACCATTTTCTATCAGCCATCTATACTGTCAATCTAAGGACCATGGAACTAGAGGTGTGATTCGAAATAGCTGATCCATAAAATGGCATGGACATGTATGCATGCAATTGTAAACTTGCTAACAGGCTTGAACAATTAGAATGATATGCTCACACAGACAGATAGACAGACAGAGCAACAATGAGACAGACAGACTGACAGACTGACAGACTGACAGACAGACAGACAGACTACAAAAGTGGAGAAGGGGCTGGTAGGGCCTTTGAAACACTGAAAATTAATCAGGACCAGAGCACTACAACACTGGTCATTCAATACTGGCTGCCTCTCTGCTTGCTGATGGAACTAGTTGATTATGCTAGTACTGTATTTTTATTCACACACACATTGCAGGTGTAATGGACTGAAACTGATCACCAGGTCTTTGTGGTGTTGATTATGGACAGGGAGATAAACAACCAGCATGGATCTGTCTGCCTCATCAATGTCAGTAGTAATAAAAATAACTTGTGTGTGTATGTGTGTGCGTGTTTATTATTCATGTCACTGTTTCCTTTTCATTTCCCATGTAGGGTGATTTTTTTGTAATTTAGACCAGTCTCTCTCTTGTTTTGTCAATGCATGGTGTTATCATTACTGCTTTGCATTCCTGGTTTTACTCTCTCTGTGTCTCTCTGTGATGTTTTCCTGAGCTCCATGCATGTCAGCAGCAGCTGTATTTATAGACATATGAAGCAAGATGTCAGAGAAAGCAACCTTACAAAACACTGTAATGTTGCCATGATAGAAGTTTCCATGTTATCCTTGCTCTATACTCAGTCACGGTACAGGGATCACACGCCCCTGCCCTGATCATATCACCCGTGTACCTGGCCAATGGTGTCATACACCATTTAACCTCTCCCCAGCCAGGACTACAATTACCATATGTCACAGCGTTTTCACCTCAAAACTGTCAGTGCTGAAAAAGTATCCTGAACACCCGGAACAATATCATTTGGGCAAAACGGGTGGAAGAGGAGATGGCAGCGATGGCTGAGCGGCAGATCAAGGCAAAGGATGGTGAAGGTGAAGACATTCATCAGTCAGAGGAGACAGCCGTTGACAGCTCATCATCGTTATCCACTGGCCTGTCTGGTTGCCGCTTCTTTCAGGTGGTGGTGTCAGGTTTCACTGCAGGGGACAGAGACAGACAGGGAGAGAAAAAAGGTGTGGTGGTGTGGAGAACAGAGGGGGACAGCTGCTGAGGCCATTCCTGCCTGGCTGTGCTGTGGGCTTGAGGGAACAATGCTGGAGTTTGGCCCCTTAGTTGTGGGGATTGTTATGTGCTACTGAGTTTACACTTATGTGGTGACTGGCTCTATCTGTATCTGTCTTTCTGTCTCTGGTTCTGTGTCTCTGTGTCTACCTCTACCATAATTATTGTCTTTCCATCTACCTGTCTCTGTCTTCCTGTCTCTGATTCTATGCTTTTGTTTTTACCATACTGTCTTTCCACCTGCTATTTGTCTTTCTCTCTCTAACTCCACGTCTGTGCCTCTACCATATTGTCTTTCCATCTGCTTGTTTCTGTCTTCGTATGTCTGATTCTATGTCTGTGTCTGTCTTTACCATACTGTCTTTCCATATATCCTTCTGTTTAGCTCTCTTTCTGTCTCAGTCTGTGCCTGTATGTAATTCTGTTGTACTTCGTAGCACTTTATTGCTATTCTGATTATTTCTAAGATTAACCAAGACCTGCACATTAAAAAAAACACCAAATTTGTATAAAACATGCACAAAATTGAAATAAAAAGTAAAATGATCTTCTTAGAGTCCTTGTTATAGCAGTGGGGAAAAAACTTTGCATGATTGCAACATGGATATTGCTGGTTCACTTGAGTCAAAAGAGCAACCAATCATTTCATATGTCAGCATAATTATGTCGTTTCATTATTTTCTTGAAATGTTCACAAAGTGAGTCGCTCCTCGCGAGATTTATTGCTCTGGAAGCCATAGCTCAGAGAAGCATCCCATTCTCATTGTCATTGCCTGATACTTTCTAGTGTTTCTCTCTCTCTCTCTCTCTCTCTCTCTCCTCTCTCTCTCTCTCTCTCTCTCTCTCTCTCTCTCTCTCTCTCTCTCTCTCTCTCTCCTCTCTCTCTCTCTCTGAGGTTTCATCAATGCTTCGCCTATGTCACATGGATTATTAGATTCATTTCCCTCTTTCCTCACTCACGTCTATTGACAACCTGCCACCTGCCAGGTTTCCATGACACGCCGACACACACACACACACACACATACAACACACACACACACACACACACACACACACACAGACACACACACACACACACACACAGACACGCACGCACACACACACACACACGTCTGACAGTCGATCAGCCCTAGCCTGCACAGCACAAAGACACATATCAAAGGGACAAGGCGAAGTGGTGTGACTTACAGCAGACAGCTCCAGGACATGTGCGTTTCCTGGGATATTTATATGTCAAAGATGCAAAATAAGGACGGCACTGTCTTCTTTCTTTCTTTGTTTTAATCTCTAGCATTTAGAGGGATGAAGTCGTGGTTTCTTGATCAAACATTTTAGCGAGTTAAAATGTTCTTTGGGTGCAAAATTTTTCAGTTTTGATAGAAAGTTTAGGGTTCTCTCTCTGTCTCTCTGTCTCTCTGTCTGTCTCTCTGTCTCTGTCTCTCTCTCTCTCTCTCTCTCTCTCTCTCTCGCTGTCGGTTATTTCCCCTTGTTTTTATTGTGAAACTGTATAAGTATTGGGTTATTATTATTAAGATGTATCCCTAACGGGCGGGGACTGGATGTAAAAAAGCACATATGTGCTTATTCATTATCCTCGAAATAAAAGAATTTGTCATTGTCATTGTCATTGTCTTTTCTACAGATTAGTGTGTGTGTTTGGTTTCTATTCGTTCTGCTTTTTCTTTTTAGTTTTGTTTAGTGCTTTTGCTTTATGAGTTGAGCGTGGTCGTTGCCTTTTCTTTCTTTGTTTTCTTTCTTTGTTTTCTTTCTTTCTTTCTTTTTCTTTCTTTCTTTCTTTTCTTTCTTTCTTTCTTTCTTCCTTCCTTCCTTCCTTCCTTTCTTTCTTTCTTTCTTTCTTTTCTTTTCTTTTCTCTTCTTTTCTGTCCTCTTGTTTCTTTCTTTCTTTCTTTCTTTCTTTCTCTCTTCCTTCCTTTCTTCCATCCTTCCTTCTGTCTGTCTGTCTGTCTGTCTGTTTATCTTTCTTTTTTTCTTTCTTTCTTTCTTTCTTTTTCTTTCTTTCTTTCTTTCTTTCTTTCTTTCTTTCTTGTTGTCGTTGCTGTTGCTGCTGCTGCTGTTGTTGTTGTTGGGGTTGTCGCTGTCGTTGTCATCGTCGTTGTTGCTATTGATGAAGTTGTCGTAGCTGTTGTGTGTTTCCTAGCTTAACACCTTAGGGGTCACTCAGAATATGTACTTTGACTGAGTCATTTCACTTGGGAATCACCGTGAGATTGAAAGTACAAGATGACTGACAAGTTTGCGTGCATGACCCTTCTCCACAACCTTGACACATAGGCAGCCACAATCCGACTTCAGAGAATTTATTTCTCCTTCAGAGGATAGTGAAAGATATTAGACTCAGAGCTTATCATGGCTGGCGGCAATCTCAGCCTCACATTTTGTAACAGGGAAATGTTGGCCTTGCCTCTTAGCTTACCGTAATCAATGGCAGGGATTTTGGCCTAAACTACCTTTCCCCTTCTTTTTTTCTTGTTGTGTGTCCTTTTTTTGCCTTATTGTTTGGGGATGTTTTAACTTATTTTTTTGGGCATCTTTCTCTTTACATGCTTTGTTTTCTTGCCTTCCTTTCTTTTGTTTTCTTTCTGCATTCCTTATTATTCTCTTCTCCGAGTATCTTGTTGTTGTTGTTGTTGTTGATGTTTGTGTTGTGTTGTTTGTTGTTGTTGTCTCTTCTTCTTTCTCTTCTTCTCTTCTTCTTCTTCTTCTTCTCTTCTTCTTCCTCGTCAGCTTCTTCTTCTTCTTCTTCTTCTTCTTCTTCTTCTTCTTCTTCTTCTTCTCTCTTCTTTTCTTCTTCTCTTCTTCTCTCGTCAGCTTCTTCTTCTTCTTCCTCGTCAGCTTCTTCTTTCTTCTTCTTCTTCTTCCTCCTTTTCAGCTTCTTCATCATCTTCTCCTCCTCCTTCCTTACAACGTAACATAATTGTAGTATATACATTTCATGAACTTAACAATTTACAATTAGGGATTAGGGCAGAAATGGAAAGAAAGCATACTGAAGTGACTGTAGAGGAAAAAATGAAAAAAAAAGCAGAAAATAAAAGCCAAAACAGACAGGCTCAGATGATGGGAACTGGGGGGCAAACTAGAAAAAAAAGACACACACCCACAAACACACACACAAACACACACACATACACACACACACATACGCGCGCGCGCGCACGCGCGCACGCACGCACACACACATTATCCTCGATATAAAAGCAATACAATAGAATAAATAAAAAATAAAACACACAGCACACAATGCCTTGAGAGAGAGAGGAGGGCTTGAAGAGAAGCGAGACAAAGACAGACAAAGACAGAACAGAGAAGACAGAGACAGAGAGATAGAAAGAGAGAGACATAGAGAGACAACAGACAGACAGACAACAGACAGAGAGAGAGAGAGATAGAGGAGAGAGACAGAGAGCGAGCGAGAGCTGCAGGGCCCTTGAAGCACTGACAATTACTCGGGACCATAAAACTACAACGACTGTCATCCAATACTGACTGCCTCTCCAGTTGCCGATGGAAACGGTGATTAAGCACTTGAGATGATTGACACAGAATGAGAGAACCGAGAGAAGAGAGAGAGAGAGAAGAGGAGAGAGAAGAGAGAGAGAGAGAGAGAGAGAGAGAGAGAGAGAGAGAGAGAGAGAAGGGAGAAAGAGAGGGAATAGAGAAAGAGAGAGAAAAGAGGAGAGAAGAGAGACAGAGACACAGATACGTGACATGAGACACGGCAGAGATAGAGACACAGACGGAAACAGGAAGACAGACAGATAACATACATACAGATAGCAGGCAGACAGAAAAACAGCATCAGAATGAAAGACCCTGATTGGAGCAGAGACAGAGACAGAGAGAGACAGACAGACAGAGAGAGAGAAGAAGAGAGAGAGAGAGAGAGAGAGAGAAGAGAGAGAGAGAGAGAGAGAGGAGAAAGAGAGAGAAGAGAGAGAGTCCGTAAGAAACACATGAATAATCAGACAGAATGACAGACAGAAACAAAAATGTCTCGGCGGTTCTGTACAACTTTGAACCTAATAATCAAAAGCCAACAAAACCTCAACAGAAAGTTACCTGGGCAGACATACAAAACACCTGTTACCACGACAAAAGACCTAAACCAAACAGTGCTTCTTCCTCCGTCACTCACTCGCCACGTGGCAAAGTGGTCAGGAGTGGTCATCTGTCCATCACAGCACACCTTTTCTTCTTCTTATCGCCAGCGGTGAAACATGACTCCAGGTGAAGAAAGCAGGCCTAAGATACGTAACTAGATAATGATGAGAATGGGCCGTCAACCACTCACTCCTCTGCCTGTTTGGTGTCCGTGCTTTCCACAGTCCTGTGCTTTGATCTGGAACTGACTATCGGCATCATCTCTCTCTCTCTCTCTCTCTCTCTCTCTGTCTCTCTCTGTGTCTCTCTGTCTCTCTCTGTGCCACAGCCTGTTTTGTCCTATGAGTATCACTCTTGTTGTTCCGCTGACTTCCTACCCTTTGAGGCTAGAGGAAGGGAGGATATTGTGTGGAGTGAGTGACGTCTATGTACCATGATGAGAAAGTAACTGGAGAGATATTTTCTCCACAGGAAGTCCTTTGTCGCGCCCGCGCACACACACACATAATTATATATAATTTATCAATATATAATATATATAATATATATATATATATAAGAGAGAAGAGAAGAGAGAGAGAGAGAGAGAGAAGAGAGAGAGAGAGACGACATACACACACACCGCGCGCGCGCAACCACAGGGAAGTATAGTATGCCAAAAGTGTCAATTCCAGCCAAGCCCCCCCCCCCCCCCCCCCCCCCCCTCCCGAGAAAAATTCGTATCTTGTCTTGCTATATATCTTTATATCAACAAGAAATACATCATAATTCGACTTAGTACATAATTCCTCTGATGTGTCATTGAAGCAGCCCACCGAAACGTCCAGGCAGTGCACCTTACTTAAGCCATTGTAAGCTGGTAGAGCTCATTTGACTTCAGACCACAGATGTCCTGCTGTGTGATGCTCGTGTTATGCACACCATCGCCCATACTTCCTCGCCCAAGGCTTAGACTGCTACTACTGTAGTCTTCATAATTATGAACCAAAATACGTTGCGCTGCCGTTAAGCGCCTGACAAGTCAGGCCCAGCGCATCCAACTTCGGCGTGGGAGAGAAATTGTTATCTCTTAAGTCTAGCTTAAATTTTTTTCAAAGCAGAAGAATAGACCAAGGAGGCAGAAAATAGACAAGAAGGTGACAGGAAGAAAAAACCCAAGGCAGAAACAAAGAGGTAAAGAAAAAGAGAACCCCTAAAAAATAATTTCCAGACGGTAGAGATTCTATTTATACTGAAAAGCTCCCAGCATCCCCACGGTTGGGGGGGGGGGGGGGAGGGGGAGAATCTATATTTAGCATTCTCTTCTACAAACTGCTAAGATTTCAGGAGCATGATGGACTCACCAAAAAAAAAAATCACGCCACAATCTTTGAGCAGTTACAAGCCTGAGGTAATGAGACTGAACTATTCTAAAATGTGAAGAAAAATAAAATCTAGCCGACTAAAAGGACTTTCTGAGGTGTTATTGCAAAATCACACAGCAGTTTACCGGCTCCAAACAGAACAAGATGACAGTGTAAAGTAATAAAGTTCACTGCTCTATACATTAGAAATAACGATGTTAAATGAGATGGCAAGTTTAAACAGAACCAGTCCAAATGATGGTGAGAACATGTAACTATAAAACAAAACAGGAACTTAATCAGGAAACTTGGTTAAAACATGTGTATTGCTTAAGGCATTTTAACAAGGTGAAATCAAAGACATCAGGAGCATAGAACAATAGCACTGTCAATGTAAATTAAGGAAGGTAATGCAATTTAGATCTATATATACATACTCATATTTACTCCCATGTGAACAACACACACACACACGGACGCACGCACATACACACACATACACCGCGCGCGCACACACACTCACACACACACGCGCGCGCGCACACACACACACTTGCGTGCATGGTTAGGCAACAGCCGACACAAACACAGTTTCTTGGTAACAACAGTCATTACTATCCTAGTTGTTTGCTGATGCTAACACTGCTGTCATTTATAACTTCCTCATCAGTTTCAGTCCATTAGAAATGAAAACAGTGTGTGTGCGCACGCGCGCGCGCGGGGGTGTCTTTGTGTGTATGTGTGTGTGTGTGTGTGTGGCTCCATAGTCTTCCGACACAGAAGGATGTCTATGTGTGTGTGTGTGTTTGTGTTTGCGTGTGTGCGTGCACACGTGCATGTTTGTGCGTGAGATTAGTTCCTCATGCACGTGTGTGTATCCGTGTCTGTGTCTGTGTCCGTGTGTGTGTGTGTGTGTGTGTGAGTGTGTGTTAGTGTGTGTGTGTGTCCGTGTGTGTGTCCGTGTGTGTGTGTGTGTGTTTGTGTGTGTGTGTGTGTGTGTTGTGTGTGTGTGTGTCCGTGTGTGTGTGTGTGTTTGTGTGTGTGTGTGTCCGTGTGTGGGTTTGTGAGTGTGTGTGTTTGTATGTGTGTGCGTGTGTGTGTGTGTGTGACTCCTAATACTGCATAATGAGGCAGTGCTACCAGCCTGCAGAGGCAGCCAGTATCGGATGAGGGTTGTTGTCGTTTTATGGCCCTCAGTAATTGTCACTGCTCCAACGGCCCTGCAGGTCTGGCAGTTTGTCTATCTGTCTGTCTGTCTGTACGTTTGTCTGTCTGTCTGTCTGTCTGTCTCTATCTGTGCCCATCTTTCCTCTTTTCTCTATATTTTCTCTCTCTCCCTTTTTGCTCTGAATGTCACTCTCTGTCTCTCTTTTGCTTTGCCCCTCTGTTCGTCTCTCTCTCTCTCTCTCTGTCTTAATCTCTGAGTCTGTCTATCTGCCTGCTTGCCTGCTTGCATGTCTGTCTGTTTGTCTGTCTGTCTCTCAGTTTCTCTCTCTCAAACACTCTCTCTGTGTCCTTCTCGCCCCCTCCCCCCTCTCTCCTTCCCGGATTTGTTTTCTCTGCATGTTTGTTGATCTGTTTCTCAAATCCTTACACCCCTTCCTTTTCAATGTTTTGTGTTTGTGAATGTAGCTTTTTTGTTTCTGGTTTGTTCTGTTTTCGTTCTTTTCTCTTTTTTGTTTCTTTGGAGATTCTAATCTTACTTGAACACCATCGGTAAATTCTTTGCGATTGAGAGAGAGAGAGAGAGAGAGAGAGAGAGAGAGAGAGAGAGAGAGAGAGAGAGAGAGAGAGAGAGAGAGAGAGGAGTGAGTGAATGAATGAATGAGTTGGGGCACGAGAAAGAAGGAGAAGGTAAGGGAGATTGTGTTGCTGTGTTTATGTGCAAGTTCATCTCTGTGTGTGGTGCGTGCGTGCGTGCGTGCGAGCGTGTGTGCATGGGTGTGCGTGCGTGCGTGCATGCGTGCGTGTGTTTGTCTTTATGTAAGCATTCTTTTTCTTTCTTTTTTTAAACAGACAGATATGTGCAGACAAATATGTGTGCGCTTTCATGAACATGTTTTCATTGCAAGGAAGACAGAAGTTTTAATCAGAAGCATGTTTAAGAAGAGTATGGTTTTGGCATTGTAATAATATGTGATCTGGGAAGCGTATGAACACGAAGCATGAAATTGAATGTGCTCTTTCCCCCGCATTTCCTGACTGACAATGGCAATGACTCATAAGGGACATGTCCATCATGTTTGCCTTTGATCTTTGATGGGTCAATAAACCTGCTACGTTTACCCATTCTGACCTATCGATTGTCCTTCTTGTCCAGGTTTTCTTTGTTTGGGAGAGAGAGAGAGAGATGGGTAGAGAGAGAGAGAGAGAGAGAGAGAGAAGAGAGAGAGGAGAGAGAGAGAGAGGAGAGGGGGGGGGGGGGGAGATGGAGAGAGAGAGAAAGAGAGAGAGAGGAGAGAGAGAAGACTGGTCTTGAGTGGAGCGATTTGGGACGGAAAGCAGAGGACCGCAGGGAGTGGAGGAAGCTGGTTGCAAAATCTTCATTGGTGGCCCCACGGTCCACGGGACTACGGGATAGATGAAGGTGAAGAGATGTTTGTTTTGTCTTGATTTGTTGTTTGCAGTTTTGATTTCGTTTGTTTGTTTGCTTGGTTGGTTGGTTGGTTGGCTGGTTGATTGGTTGTTTATCATATCAAGGTGTCGTAGTTTTTTGAATGACGATGAAATTCTATTAAGGCTATGCAGTGGATGCAAATGTTCACAGACTGACACAGAGTCGATCGATGATTTAGAGGCAATGCGTCTGCCTAGAAACCAAAAAGTCCAGGCTCCACCCGTTTGCGCCCGAAACTTTTCACCCATCCCCTAGATCGTTAGTAGTAGTCTGGGTGCTAGTCTTTTCGATGAGATAATAAAGCAAGGTCCGGTGTGCTACGTGCTCTTCATGCACATAAAAGAACCCACAGTAACAAGAAGGTTGTAAAAAAAAAAGAAAAAAACCACTCTGATAGGGCAAACAATACACATGGACATGGTAAAGAACACAAGTATCATGAGAGATCGCTGATAGAGGCAACCCAATTCTATGCAGATAAATCTGCCAAAACTTATGTGATAAGAACATATTGCATACACTCATAAAAATACTGTCCTTAGAAGCACGTTTGTAACCCGAATTGATGCCCCCCCCTATCCCAAAGTCAAATGCAATACCTAAAGATAATAAAAATTAATACATGGATTATATAGCGGCTGTAGCTTGCAAAAAACAAATCAAAGCGCTTTATCCGGCCGATGATGGCTGATCTATTGCCACCCATGTTAAAACTTTCCCTTGTCGCAACCTCAGAGCTCTCCGCCAACCAACAAAACAAACTAACAGCTGCGAACATGTTTCCTCAAATGCATTGAATGTTATTCCATAATCTGATAACAAGAACGTAATTATGAATCTCCCACCAACTATTATGCCACCAACGTTAATCATGTCGCGCTTACTTAGTTGTATCCGCCACCTACGAATGTGTGTGGAGCGTGGGGGGGGGGGGGGAGGGGGGTGTTGCTTCCAAAAATATCCATTGGTGAACCCAGTTCTCTGACTGGAACAAAAAACCCCAAAAGCTAAAAGCTAAAAAAACAAAACAAAAACAAAACCCTGCTTCTTCTTCCTCCCTATTGACATTGGGATAACCTAAGGAACGCTCATGTCCTGGAGATGCTTGTCCTGAGTCACGCCACTTCGCCTTCCACCTTTGTGTCTCTGTGCTGTGCAGGCTAGGGATGATCGACTGTCAGACGTGTGTGTGTGTGTGTGTGTGTGTGTGTGTGTGTGTGTCGGCGTGTCATGGAAACCTGGCAGGTGGCAGGTTGTCAATAGACGTGAGTGAGGAAAGAGGGAAATGAATCTAATAATCCATGTGACATAGGCGAGCATTGATAACACCTCAGAGAGAGGTTGAGAGAGTGAGAGAGAGAGGAGAGAGAGAGAGAGAGAGAGAGAGAGAGAAGAAGAGAGGAGAGATGAAGAAGGAAGAGGAGGGTAAGAAAGATGAGAAGTTTGAGGATGAGGAGGAAGAGGAGGAGAGAAGAAGAAGAAGAAGGAGGAGGATGAGGAGTAGGAGGAGGAGGAGGAGGAGACAATGACAATGACAATGACAAATTCTTTTATTTCGAGAATAATGAATAAGCACTCATGTGCTTTTTTACAGCCAGTCCCCGCCCGTAGGGATACATTTTAATAATAACCCAATACTTATACTCTCACACAGTAGAAACAAAGGGAAATAACCCTTTTCAACCCCCCCCCCCCAAAAAAAAAGAGCAACAACAAAAAAACAACAAACAAACAAACAAATAAAAGAAAACCCTAAAGACACCCCCACCCCATCCCCCAAACCCCCAACCAAAACAAACAACGAACAAAAGAAAAAGAAAAAAACATCAAAAAGAAGAAAAAAAGAAAAAAAGAGAAAAACAAACAACAACAACAAGAATAACAACAAAACCAAGAAAAATAACAACCAAACTTGATAAGTCATAAAAATAAACATGTACACATTGTCAAATGGTACACATACTTATTACATATAAGAATAAGATATTGAAATAGGGTATTCATTAAAAGTTTAAGTACAGCCGACAAGCCCAATAAAGTATTGAAAATATAAAGTATGAATCCTTTATCAGGATACACTATAACTATGAGCAAAACGTTAAAAGGTGAGAGAGAGACAGAGACAGAGAGACAGAGAGAGTGTCTTTGTGTGTTTAAGAGATAATATCAAATATGTAATAATAATAATAAAGAAGAAGAAGAAGAAGAAGAAGAAGAAGAAGAAGAAGAAGAAGAAGAAGAAGAAGAAGAAGAGACAAGAAGAAGAAGAAGAAGAAGAAGAAGGACAAGAAGAAGAAGAAGAAAAGAAGAAAGAAGAAGAAGAAGAAGAAGAAGAAGAAAAGAAGAAGAAGAAGAACAAGAACAAGAACAAGAAGAACAAGAAGAAGTAGTAGTAGTTAATGAAGGAAACATGGGAGCGAGGAGAAAAAACCGAGCAGAGGCCAGGCAGTGACAATGGAAACAGGCTGCCGCTGTATGGGTTGTAAAGAAATACACTTTTGAGGAGTTGTTCAGTTTGTGAAGTTCATAGTACAACAGTACAGATATACAGTGAATAGTGTAGCGCACAGCAATTATTTTACAATAATCTGTAGATGAAAAGTTTCTGCGTATTTGATACAGTATGTAAAGTTTTGTGGGAATAATGAAAAAGAAACAAGATATGATGAGATGATTTGTGATCAAAACAAGAATAGTCTTATTTCTGTGTAAAGCATATCACTTTGGCACTGAGCACACAGTTATCTTTTTCCATGCTGAGAGAGAGACAAGCAGACGGACATACAGACAGTCAGACAGACAGGCATACAGACAGACAGGCATACAGACAGACAGAGATAGAGGTAGAAATAGACAAAGAGATAGTCAGAGACACAATGACAGAGACAGACAAAACAACTAAGAGCAAGACAGAGACATATACAAAAAGGGGAAGAAACAGAAATAGGGAGATAAAGACAGTGTGGAGTGAGAGAGAAACCGAGCTTAGACAGAGAGATAAAAGACAAAAAGAGAGACAGAGACAGACAGCCAGAGAGTCAGTCCTTACATCAGTGTAAACCGGCAGGACCATATCCTCAAAGCCACACAAAAGCTTGAGGACTGTTTTTCAATTAAAATTTTTTTCCGAGGATAATTGAGTAAGTACTCATGTTCTTTTTTTTTTTTTACATCCAGTCCCCGTCTGTAAACAGTTTTGTGAATAATGTCATCCGTTCCCCGTAACACAATGGCTTATTCTTCCATTTATTTGGCAAGGAGACATAATCCCCATCCGCCATTGAAGTATGGCCAACCTCCACCATTGTTCCCTCAAGCCCACAGCACAGCCAGGCAGGAATGTCCTCAGCAGCTGTCCCCCTCTGTTCTCCACACCACCACACCTTCTCTCTCTCCCTGTCTGTCTCTGTCCCCTGCAGTGAAACCTGACACCACCACCTGAAGAAGCGGCAACCAGACAGGCCAGTGGATAACGATGATGAGCTGTCAACGGCTGTCTCCTCTGACAGACGAATGTCTCCACCTTCACCATCCTTTGCCTTGATCTGCCGCTCAGCCATCGCTGCCATCTCATCCTCCACCCGTTTTTTGTTCAGAGGATATTGTTCTGGGTGTTCTGGGTAATTCTTCAGCCGTGACGTTTTTGAAGGAAAACTCTGTGGTGTATCGTAATTATACACATGGCTGGGGAGAGGTTCAATGGTGTATGAAGCCATTTGCTAGGTACATAGTAGTTGATGTTAATCAGTGGAGGGGCGGCTGATCCACGTACCATGACGAGGTATGGAACAGGGAGGACATGGCAGCCTACATCATAGTAGCAGGAGAGGTTTTTGATGTTTAATTTTTTTTTTTATATTTCGAGGATAATAGAATAAGCACTCATGTGCTTTTCTACATCCAGTCCCCTTGTGTGTATGCAGTTGCGTAAATTTTGTCATCCATTTCCACCGCACACAATGGCCTACTCTTCCGAAATACAGAACAGGTTTTAACGTGTGCGCAAGTTGTTCTGCGTGCATTCACACACGGGATCTCTGTTCATAGTCTCCGAAATACTTTTTTCTTGGGGGGGGGGGGGGGGGGGGGGGGGGGGGGAGTTGGCACTGAGGTAACTCTAGAGGAAAAATCCTCTTGAATGAGATTCGACCCTGTTTCAGCAGAACACGAGCACAATGTAATGTCCATCACTCTCTAACCACAGGGCCATCCCATCGCCCTTCTTTGTCATGTTGCTAGTTCTGTCAGGTTTCTGTATTTGTCACTAGATACGCTGAATGCTGTCATGCACGGATCTCAGGAAAGTGTCACAGAGAGAGAGAGAGCGAGAGTAATACCAGGAATGCAAATCAGTAATGATAACGGCATGCAGTGACAAATGAGCCAGAAACTGGGCTCTGAACAAAGCAAGTCTAAGTCAACTCTAAAGCAGTAACATTTATATATATTAAAAAAAACAACCCAAACACATGGTAAAGAAAAAAGTGACATTAACAGTAAAGTCATAAACACACACACACACACACACGCACGCACGCACGCACGCACGCACACACACACACACACACACACACAGAGGATTTTGTTGATTACTACTGACATTGGGGGGGGGGGCAGACAGACCCATGCTGGCTGTCTTAGCTTCCTGTCAACCACACCACAGAGACTTGGTGATCAGTTTTAAGTTCAATTACGCCTGCAATGTGTGTGTGTGTGTGTGTGTGTGTGTGTGTGTGTGTGTGCGTGCGTGCGTGCGTGCGTGCGCGCGCGTGTGTGTGTGTGAGATATTAAAATACAGTACCAGCATAATCAACCAGTTCCATCAGCAAGCGGAGAGGCAGCCAGCGTTCAATGACCAGTGTTGTAGTGCTCTGGTCCTGATTAATTGTCAGTGTTCCAAAGGCCCTACCAGCCCTTCTCCACTTTTATGTTGTGTCTGTCTGTCTGTCTGTCAGTCTGTATCCCTGTCAGTCTGTATCCCTGTCTCTCTGTCTCCCTGACTCTCTCTCTGTCTCTAGCTATCCGCCTATCTCTCCGTGTGTAACCCCCTCTCTCTCAAAATAAAATTAGATATATCTCTCTCTGTGTCTGTGTCTGTCTGTCTGTCTGTCTCTCTTCTTTCTCTTGCTCTTCTTTCTTGCTTATTTGTCACAATAATATTGTAATATGTTGACAATTTTTAGACAGTGTTTTTGCAAGGTGTGTGAATGTATGTGTAAGTGTGTGTGTGTAGGTATGTGTGTAGGTATGTGTGTGCGTGCATGCGCGCACGCATGCTAGTCTCTGTATGTGTGTGTGAATGCACCTGCCCATGGGTGTATGTGTGTACATATGGAAGTGTAACTGCATGTTGCAGGTACGCCATACCTCCATTCTTCTTTAATTGGTATCAATGTTGAATCACACCTGAGCTTTTATAGTTCTTTAGCTGACAGCATAACTAGAAGCAGGTCGTGGTTTGATTTACAATACAGATGACAGACAGGACAAAGGTTGTTATATACAGCCTTTGATTCTCCAGTGATCGATACTTTGCCTGTAGTCAGCAGACTTGGTGTATCGACTGATCTCCACATCAAAGCAAATGTGCAGTCTTGCCAATGTCTTAATTGGCCAGTTCATGAGCTACTGTCACGAAGAGGAGCCGTTGTTTCGGGACAGAGCAGGTTTAAGACAGGGTGGAATGATCGATGTACACCGTGCAGATTTTCTTGTGGAGGAGTGTCTATCACATTGTAGGCTGTATGGTAAACAACAACAACAACAACCACACACACATGCAAGAAAAGAAGGAAAAGTATAAATGTATTATCAAGAATGCATTTATGAAAAGGTGTATAAACGAAGTCAAGCAAAGTAAACCCCCCAAAATATAACAATATTAAAAGTCTAGTATGACCCATCTCCTCCAAGTACCTCCACCCCCTAAAAGCAAAACATACAAGCCAACAAACAACAAACAAACAAAGACTACCCCCCCTCCCATCTCACTTTGTTATATACATGAGAATACATTTCAATCAATATGAGTATATTGACGGTAGACTGAAACATGACCCAAATGTGTATTTGGTTTCTTTAACCAAAGGACAGCAGAGGACAGCAGGGAGTGGAGGAAGCTGGTTGCAAAATCTTCATTGGTCCCCCACGGTCCACGGGACTATGGGTAGGTGAAGGTGAGGTAAACCAAAGGACATCCAGAATGATCCAACACACACACACACACACACACACACACACACACACACACACACACACACACACACACACACACACACACACCACACACACACACACACACACACACACACACACCACACACACACACACACACACTCACAACTCCAAAAATGTGAATAATTGCAAAAAACCCCCCAAAAAGCAAAAACCAAAACCCACGAATATAAGCAAAATCAAAATGGTTCATGACATTTGGACATTTGGAAAAAGCAAGGTTGTTGTAAAGGTGGCAAAGTGTTTTATTTGAAATCCAGGATAAATGCAACTCGAGGAATTTAAAAAAACCATGAGAAAAACAAATATTGCTGCAGTTAAACAGGTTATCCAATAAACATGAACCTTTTCAATAAGCTTCTAATGAGACAAAAAGAGAAAAAATCTCTAAAAACTGATGTGGTCAAGCATATCACAAAACCCTTTTGTGCTTGCATGTGCGTGCATGTGCACACATGTGAACACAAGCACTCCCACAGGCATGAGCTCAATAAACCTGTGTGTACATGCCTGTGAGTGTGTGTGTGAGTGTGTGTGTGAGTGATGGGGATGTGAGAGAGAGAGAGAGAGAGAGAGAGAGAGAGAGAGGAGAGAGAGAGAGTGTGTGAGTGTGGTGTGTGTGTGTGTTGGTTTGTGTGCGAGTGTGCCTGTATTCAACATAAAAGTATCATATGCATATTTGTGACCCTTTGTGTGTGTGTGTGTGAGCATATCATTATGATTGCATATGCATGTTAGCCAGTGTACACCTACGTACTATCTTATGAACTAGCTATTCGAAATCACACCTCAAGTTCCATGGTCCTTTGATTGACAGCATAGATGGCTGATAGAAACGGGTCCTGGTTTGACTGACAATACAGATGACAGATAAGTCAAAGGTTGACATATATACTGTTCGTGATCCTTCAGTGATCAAGAGCTAGTCCACAGTTAGCATGTTGTATGTAGAGATTGATCTCTACATCAAAGGAAACTCACAGCCTTGTCCATGCCCTCATCAGCCAGTGCACGTGCCTCTGTCACGGAAAGAAGCCGTTATTGACAGAGAGAGGAGGCACAGTAAGCAGAAGGATCAATGCTGGCTGCCATGTTTATCTTAAGGACAGAGTGTCTGACCAAACAGTGCATTAAAAAAACACACAGAGAAAAATGAAGAAATTAATAGTATCAAATGCTGTGAAAGAACACTACCTTTAAAAGAAAGTAGTTTGCCTTGAAAACAGGATTATTTATTATTATATTTAGGACTGTTATTGTGTTATTGTGTATACCTATGGAGTATTATTTTTGTGCAAAGTATAATTCGTTTGCAGTTGAGCAATCAAATAGTATTATCATTGTACAGAGAGAGAGAGCGAGCTAGTGAGCGAGCGAGAAAGAGAAGAGAGAGGGACAGAAAAACAGTCAGAAATAGAAGAGGAGAGATGGAAGGGATGGAGAAAGTAGTAGAGAGAGAGTAGAAGAGTGGCGAGCAACAGACACAGAGCAGATAGAGCAGGAAGAAGACAAAGATATAGAAATAGACAAAGCTCGGAGGAAAAGTGAAAGAAAGGCAAGAGGACTGAGAGCAAGATGGAGACAAAATAGATTGGTGCAGGATCAGAAATACAGAGTCAGAGCAAAGGATGGAGACACGCAGTGGAGACAGAATGACAGACAAAATATGATATTAGTGATATTGGTGACACATTCTATTACCTTCTGAATTGTCCACTGTCTCATAAAAATTGTTACAAGATATTACGCTAATCATCCAAACACTTTGAAGTGTGAAAAACTCTTTTCTTCAATGAACAGGAACACTCTGCAGAATGTTAGTCATGCTTTCGGGTATAATATTTAACATGACTATGTTCCAAGAATTCAAAATATGTCAACAGAAATATTTTTGTGATATACTCTGGTTTTTCAGTTTGAATTTTGTTTCTTGGTATTTTGTAAAAATCCACAATATTCCTACAGAGATGACAGGAAATAAAAATTGAAAATTAAATTTGACAGAGAAGCAGAGAGGAGAAACATATGAAAAAAAGCGATGGACACTGAAAGAGTCGACCATCATAGCACTGCCAATACCAAGGACCAAGATATCAAAGGGGGGTAAACGCTGACAGAACAGTTGAGGTAGACACACAAACAACATTGAATTTAACAGCAAGGCCAGCCTCCACCGGTGTTGCCTCAAGCCCACAGGACAGACACACCACCACACCTTCTTTCTCTCCCTGTCTGTCTCTGTCCCCTGCAGTGAAACCTGACACCACTACCTGAAAGAAGCGGCAACCAGATAGGCCAGTGGATAACGATGACGAGCTGTCAACGGCTGTCTCCTCTGACTGATGAATGTCTCACCTTCACCATCCTTTGCCTTGATCTGCCGCTCAGCCATCAGCTGCCATCTCCTCCTCCACCCGTTTTGTCAAAGGATATTGTAATGGTGTTCCCAGCATTTCTTCAGCTGTGACGTTCTTGAAGGGACAAGTTATGGCATATAGTAATTGTAGACATGGCTGGGGAGAGGTGAAATGGTCTACAAAACCATGTTCCAGGTGCTGACTACGGTCATATGATCAGGGGAGGGGCAGGTAATCTGTGTACCATGACCAGGTACAGAACAAGGATACCATGGCAGCTTCTATCAAAGCAGCATGAGAGTGTGTTGTAAGGTTACTTTCTCTGACCTGTTTCTTCATATGTCAATAGACACACTTCTGCTGACATACACTGATCTAAACGCACTGTCACCGAGAGAATAAGAAACAGCGTCTGTGCAAAACAGTAATGGCAATAACACAACAGATCATGATAATGTTGGGTTATAGGGGGCTCTGGACACAGTAGATACAAGTTACATAGAAATTTGTGACTTATAAAAATCATCCTAGGCAGGAAAATAGAAGAAGATGTAACATGAACAAAATGAAGTCAAACACACCCATGTTTTTGTTGATTACTCCTGACATCAAGGAGGCAGACACCCAGCTGGCTGTCTATCTCC